>CM022779.1:2474333-2574333 GCA_012411365.1 Ameiurus melas
ATTTTCTAAATACTAGATTCACACATAAGCATTGAAAAGTATTAAGGGCCCCTCTAAATTTTCATTATTGAAGATAACAAGTGAACAAAACTCACATTTTCAAGTATAGGTCAAGTTTAAGTACAAATCCTAGTAACAATAGTCTACATTTAATAATAGTATTCTATACAGCAGCAGGACAATCTACGTGAAAATTTTATTCCACTCCTCCAGTTTTAGCCAATATTCTGACCTTTTCATTGTAGAGTACACTTTTAGATATAAGGTTAAATCTAGAACTCAGTGGTTTGTCCCTTTGAGAAAACTCTTGCAGATTAATTCTGTTGTCCATTCTAAAGAGATAACAACTAAGCCATAATTCCTGCAAAGGTCACACATCTGCATAGTGAGAAAAGTGTAGGGTTTCCCTGAATGTAATGGCCATTCTTATTGCACTTCAATATCATTTTTCAAAGCTACTGTTATCCTGATCCCAACACCAACAGTATTGCAAACAGAATAAAGACAGTGAAAGATTTTGCCACAGTGCCACGAGTTTCATTTGGCAGTTATTGGAAAAGGCCAAAATTTTTATCTATAGGCTTCACAGGTTTACCCTTCGACTTCACCTGCTAAAAACAAGGCACTTATTTAGAGTCCTATTGGGATCTGAAAGCATTTAATAAGCTTTACAAAGATTTGGGGTTCATTGTTTAATTGTTATTCTCTATCATTTTGTTTGTAAACTATAAGGAACCCCACATGTTCAAAAAACTTATCAGGTAGTGTCTATCAAAAAGTGTCATGTAAGGTAGGTGAAAGGGGATGCAATTGCAGAATAAGAGTTTATTGTGGTAATAGTAAGGCAAAGACGTGATCATTTTCAGACATCCATACATCCATCCAGCCATCTTCTACCAACTTACTCCTTTTCAGGGTCGCGGGGAACCTGGAGACTATCCCAGGAATCATCGGGCACAAGGCGGGGCACACCCTGGACAGGGTGCCGGTCCATCGCTGGGCACAATCACATACACACACACACACACACTCATACACTACGGACACTTTAGACACGCCAATCAGCCTACCATGCATGTCTTTGGACTGGGGGAGGAAACCGGAGTACCCGGAGGAGACCCCCGCAGCACGGGGAGAACATGCGAACTCCACACACACATGGCCCCAGCGGGTAGTTACAATTTATTATAACAAATTGTAATTTTTCCATTCAGCAAAAAACGGCTTAGTATGCAGTATCTCATGAGCAGTCCCATCGATTCCGGTATAATTATGTAGCTAAGGTGACACAACAAAAGCAATAAACATGCACACACTTCATACAAAGTAAAATGTATTAAGCCCAGAGCATAATTTGAGCCGGATCCTGCTGAAACAGGAACCGGCCCCTCTAAAATATAGCACACCCACATTCCAGAACCTTTTTATGTGGATGTATGTGCAACTCTGCAGCTGGATGTAAAGTCTCCCGCAGCAATATTATCAAAACAAATAATTTTAGGTTTTAATTCACCAGAAAAGAAAAGCAGTTATCATTAGCAGCATTTCTTTAAGAATACAAACAAAATACTAAAAAGGCAAGAGTCCAAGAGAGCGAGTGGAAGCAGCTCACTGATGAAGCAGTTTGGCGACCGTTCCCACGATAACGCTAACCTGATTGTGGAAGGTTTTAAAAGCGCTTACGAGGCGAAACATTGTCAACCTGCACATAGCTTTGAAAGTGGGATCGACTGCTAAGAATTAAATAGAGTTAACAGTCCACGTACAGTCATTCGGGCTTTTAGGGAGTACAGGGACTCAAACAGACAAAAACTTCCAGACTGAGGCAGTTGATCGGAATTATGAATACCACACCGGTCTCGAGTGGAGCATGAGCGGGGTTTCTCCAAAATGAAGGTATGTCATTTGTAGCTAGCAGTGAGCATCCCTTCTCATCCCCACCATCTCACCTCTGATGTTTTTAAGCATTGTGGGTCCATCGCTCACAGAGTTCGATCCTGAGTCATTTGTACACTCGTGGATACGTTAGGGACACAGGGAAGAGTAGAGGGACACTGACATGACTTTGTGGTATATTTTGTCTTAGTTATGCTGATTTTTTTTTCTTGATTATTTTGTGCCGTTACCTGCGATGGATTGGCACCCTGTCCAGGATGCACCCTGCTTCCTGGGATAGGCTCCAGGTTTCCTGTGACCCTGAAAAGGATAAGCGGTATAGAAGATGGATGGACGGATGTTGTGCAGTTAATGTTTATTGTAAGTAGGCCTACTGTATGAAACGTAGCTTTGTTTCCGAAATGCTTTGGTTTGGGCAAAAGTGTTTTGTAGCTAACTGAGGTGACAACACATAAACTGATAGAATGTCCATCCATCCATCTTCAACCGCTTATTCCTTCTTCAGGGTCGCGGGGAACCTGGAGCCTATCCAAGCCGGGGTACACCCTAGACAGGGTGCCAGTCCATCGCAGGGCACAATCACATACACACTCACACACCCATTCATACACTACGGACACTTTAGACACGCCAATCAGCCTACCATGCATGTCTTTGGACTGGGGGAGGAAACCAGAGTTCCCAGAGGAAACCCCCGTAGCACATGCAAACCCCGGACCCTGGAGGTGTGAGGCGAACGTGCTAACCACTAAGCCACCGTGCGCCCCTGATAGAATGTGCAATCCATAAATCTTTAGTGAGAATACTCACTACTATTAAGTTCATTATGCTATTACATCGCTGTACCCGTGTGATCAATTACATACCCTACCTATCAGCATTGAGTATCGTTAAGTACGTGAGATACTGAAAGCACTTTTACATGTCTGTAAGTTCACGTACCGTGACCTTTCGTGTGCACCCCAGCCAGCCGCATCATTACTCTCCTAGTGTTCCAGGACCTGCAGATTAACAAATTAGGCACTGATTAAGCCTTATGTTTATATGATTATACACAATAAAACACCTAATGCATTTGCAAATTGGACTAAATTAGGCGATGGAATCAGACATAATAGACAGGTATACATGTAAGGAATTAGTAGAATATAACATATTAGTCCCTCAAAAAAGTCAAAGTTTCTCAATAGTCATAACCTTTGGCTGCTAAAGAGAGATACCCTTCAGATGTCTCATTTTTGAGGACGCAGTCTTTCCAAAAATTGTAGAGAGTAGCTGAGATCACTTGAGAATGAACGGCACCTGATATCTCTAGAGAGATAATGTGGTTCAGACAGCTGCTGTCACATCTGGGATCCTTATACGAAGTGCTGCTGGTGCAGCATGGTAAATACCTGATTATGTGCAGAACACAAACTTTTTCCTTACTTTGGTCTCTGTGTGGTCTCTCTTTTCCCCAAAGTGAGATGTGTGAGCATGCGTGCATGTGCGTGTGTGTGTTTGTGCGTGTGTTAGCAAAGATGAAGTGGAATGAGTGACATAAAAGAAATGTTTGTGTCTTGCACTCACGGGTGGATGTTTATCTTGCTCAAACATTCTCTGCAGCAGGAGATTGAAGTCAGTCATGCTTCTGTGAAACTTCTCTTTTTCTTTTTTTTCCAACTCCTGCCTCTTTGCATTGAGTTGCACTTACTGCTTGTGTTCTACCAGAGAGGTGACAGCTATGATGCAGAGACTCTAATTACCCAGTCCTCTCACTCTCTACTTGAACCGCATGTGGTCCTCTCACGGGGGGCTGTCAGTGCAATAAGACTGAACTGGGATAACAGAGGACCCTATGAACAACAGCCAAAGCCAACCACCGTGGAAAAGGCCATTCTCCAGACAAACCTATTAATCTGTTGTGTCAATTTCGCTCATTATGAGTGGACCCTAGACTCAGGGAAAGGTCAAGCGTAAGCCTTCATTTACCAACCTTCCGAAAATTACACCAAAAAAATATAACTAAACAAATGAATATTGACTTGGTAAATCATCACTGGTGTTGTGATAATAGTGTAATAGTGGAGTATTATTACATTAGTTTTTGGCTCTGTGTCAGCAGTCAGAGTGTATCGATTTAATGAGTGCAGTGATAAGCAATGCGGTAAACAGTACAGGCAAGTTTCCTTAGAGATAATCAACATGGGACACGAAACTACAAACTCAAGGATTCGAATTAGGAAAAACAATGCTCTTCAAGAGAGAATCAAGATCTTTATCAGACACAAAGCAGCGCAGCAGACAAGGAAAACCTGGCCTCAGGTACACAGAGAAACCACCATGATCTCCACAGTCCTAATCAATTCAGCACCAGTCCTCTCCCCTCTCCCCTCATCCTCATTAAACTGTAGCTGGCTCACACACTCAATTAAGAAGATTAACATCAGGTAAGTGTGGAGGTTGGTGTGTGAGCAACTCTGTTGCTATGTAGGATTGGAGCTCAGTTCACCAGCCGGGAGCAAATCGATGCAGCCACGCTCCACCTCGACAGAACATCTGCAAAGCGATAGCCCACAGCCTCTGTGACCATGTGGCATTATGAAAACGATAAGACCCACCTTTCTCGCACACGAGTGGTTCTTGGTGACACCATAGCACCAATAACAAGCTTTTTCCAGGATACACAGCAGGGCAAAAATAAAGATGTCAGACAAGATACATGGCCATTTTCAGAAAGGCTATTCCACAACTAAGTCAAAGCACTGAAAAGTGATCTCACCGGCAAAGATGGATCCCATGTGGGAAATCTCTGCCAGGCACAAGATATATATATATGTTCTATATTTTACACTGGCCATAATACTAGGTGGGCTCAGGATCCAGTTTATTAAAAGGCGAGAGCATCTCTGAAGTGTGGCACACAAATCAACTGTCAGACAGTACAAAAAAGACCTATGTAAACTGCACTGTTTATATCCACAACAGATCCCAAGACATCAGCTGAAACCTCAGGAGTAGAGACAATCCTTCACTTCACTGCCCTTAAACTGATTTAGTCCTCACTGCCTAAAAACACAAAAACTCTCTCAAGGCATTTAGAGCTGCCCACCTCTACCACTCAAACTGCACTTTGAACTGAAAATTCAGTCTGTAACCCATTTAAATGAGATGTATTTATTTGGTACCAACATAGAAACCACATTAGATAGTGCACTAGTTTTTATTAAACATGTCTGAATGCATAGGGAAGAATATACAACACTGCCATGAAATCCCACCATGCATTGCAACAGTGTCCAACAATGCATCCTGTCGTGTGTAGGAATTGCCATTTCAGACTCAGAGCAAGAATCTACATCTAATAGCTGGGGTATAAACAACCCAATTTGGGTTCATTTAAAAATCCCAGCACTGGGTTTAACCAACCCATTAAGGGCTGTTTTAACCCAGCAAGGTAGATTTAGGATGTTGACCCTGTATGCTGAGTAAAACGACTACACTGCTGGACAGTAGAATTGATGATAATCATCATGAACAATGATAATCAAACACAGGAGTAGAATTAACTTTGACTATTGTGCTATCCAATCATCTGAGATATTACAGACAAACTGGGAGATAATTTGCAAGTAACTAGAAGGTTTTTATGTTTTAATTGTTATGTACAAGTTAATGTTAATTTGTAAAGACAGTTAGGTAAGAATATTATAGAAATTTTCAGACATTCAACAAAAAAATCTTACAACAAAAAATTTTATCGATTACAAAAAGCCAACTTCAGCCCTAACTTCCCCTCAAATAAGGTTAGCTAGCATACTTTTTTGTTGACAGGCACATACTGGTTATCAAGCTAAACTACACATTAAAACAAAACAACAAAAAAAAATAAATAAATAAAAATAAAAATCAGTGTCACTACAGACATATAAGGTTGAGTGGTTCAACTAAATAACAAATTAGGTTAGAGGTGAACCAGGGGAACATTCCACAAAATGAATTAAACATGCCTGCTCTCTTTCAGGTCTGCATTCCAAACCTAGCATGCTGGGTTGCCCATGATCAACCCAATTTGAGTCACGTCAGCCCAGCTCCCTGACCCAGCTAGCGAACCTCAGCAAAATATATAGATAATGCAGTATTTACTTGAATGTAGATTACAGGAGGGCAGCATGCATTTACTGCTGCTAATTTGTTTGTCCTCTATCAGTAGCCTCATCTCATCTCATCTCATCTCACATCATCTCATATCATTCACTTATTTTATTCAGTACAGAAATGATTTATTTATTCAGAGAAGTAGAGGGAAAGGTGGAATATCCAGAGTCTATCCTCAATCTTTCATCCTGATTCCTGTCACTCATTTACATGTCTATTTACCTGTACAGTCCAATCCAGAAAATAATGGACAGCATCAGAAGTCTATAAGACAGTAGCAAGAACTCTATTTGAATAGGAAGTGATAGAGAATGTGCTTGTGCTGCCTTCATGTGCATTCACATGGATTTATTTCCTGGCCTCATTATTGCACACGAACATTACTTTAAGTCGTGGGAGCTTCCAAAATCATTTTTATTCCGGACATTCCAAACCATTCATCATGGTGGAAGAAAGGATGATTTCACTACTTAATGGTAGAAAATCTTTCATTCCTCTGGAACAGTGGTCCTCCACCTGTTGATTGCGATCTACCAGTTGATCACCGAGGGATTTTAGTAGTAGTAGTAGTCAACCATCAACGTATTGACAACAATCATACCAAAACGGGTTGTCTACATATCGCTACATATTTAATTGGTGGTGCAACTGTGTTGGTGAGGAGTAGAAATAAATAAAAATATATATGAATTTCTGCTAATTACAGTTATGAATCTGGTTACCTTTGGAAGTAACTGTTTTTGGCTCCATCACAAACGCTGTGAAGCTACATAGCTAGCTAACATTATCTCCATTTATGTACTGTCAGTGAGCGAGCCCTGTTCAGGAAACCATGGCCGAGCAACAAACGAACAAAAATATATCATTTCCATGCCTAATGGGAAACCAAATTTGTGAATGAAAAGCCTGTCTGCTTGTTATGTCACCAGGCTTTAGCATTTGGAGTGCAGTCACACAACGAAATTCACAGACTCATTCCTACCCAAGAACGAAATATGACTGAAAAAGAATTCAAGACTTTCCTTTTTTTTTTTTTTTTTAAGTTTTAAGTTTAAAAAGCTCAGTCACTTTTCACAAAACCCACTGAGAGAGAGCTAAAGCTGCTACCAAGGCTTCTTTCAAGGTTCCTTCCTTCCAAGCAAGCCCCTTCACTGATGATGAGTTTTATAAAGAAATGATGACTGTCACCGCTGACTCATTATTCACGACATTAAAAATATGTGGTATTCTGCCACATCAGAAGTAAAAAAAATTTTAAAAAAAATAAACAAAAAAAAACATGATTCTCAATAAGATCTCACATATCTCAAAAAGAGCTCATGGATGTTCAGTGAGAGAACAATCCTAGTGTAACTTTAGTCTATGCATTTCCTGGTTATTTTTGTTGTGTTGCCTTAGCATCAATTATTACACAGCTTGTGCTTAGCCTCCATATTTCCCAGTTTCCTAGAATCTGTGTTCCTTAGATTTAAATAAGAGTGTTGTGTTTTCACCTTCTCACACACAACTTTCATTTACATCCATAATGTAGCTTTGGGAAATAAGACCATCTGACAAGCGTATGAAAGTTATACTTTCCCATACCAACAACGTCTAAATGATTCTGAGAATGTAGTTTGTTCCTCTCAAATGATGTTCCCTTAAAAATATGAACGTGTTCTACGTAGCTTTTTTAAGACTGCTATTCTAATATTGAATCGAACAACTCTCAGATGTGCAACATAATAGAGATAAGACTACGCTAGGCAAAACACCATACTTCTCTCACTAGGTGTCTCAATCTGTGTCATCCACAGCTTACGTCATCCATCTTTATTATTTATCATGACACATTACAACAGATGCTCCCTTAAATCACTGTATGTTAGCACAAACACTTATGATGCTTCAGTTCTGACATACTGACATGCCATAAACCCTCTCTGAGAGCTTTTCATATTAAATGCAAGCTTGCCTTACCCATAGAAAGGTTTTTGTTTGTTTGTTTGTTTGTTTTATATGAACCAAAATCAAACCTTTAAAATGATGCATGTTTCAGGAAGATGACTCACTTCTATCGCTGAACTCATTTAATTATCAAAGCAATCCAATATAGTGGGCTGGCAGGAGAAAATGGTCGCTGGGCCAACCGGCTGAACAATTACATCAGCTAACAATATCAGCAAAGCATACAGCCCTCCAAGACGCCACATGATTATAAATCAGGGAGCTGTTAAACTAATATGAGAAACTTGATGACGCAAGTGTGCTACATCTGAACTGTGTTACACTATAACTACCGATCACTCAAGCAAAGATCTAAGCGAATTTGTATCCAGACAACTGAAGAGCATGTAGCAGTGTTATTAATGGAGCGGACTTGGCTCTGGTTGGTTATGTTGCGACTGCACTTCACCCTCCTCCCTGTGTGATCTGTGTACTTCCTGCTTGATTGCTTTGTCATGGGCTCCCCCACTCATTGGTCGATACTTAAGTTTTTCATTTGGACTGTGAAGTAACAGGCATTAATTATGAACAGGTTTTCTCCTACATGATGTCTCACTCAAAATGATTACAAATAGCATTGTGTTTTCCTTTGCTTATAATTTATAAGACATTTTCTGAAGAGTCAATATTGATATATGCTATTTATAAGGCTGCGAGTACCAGATGGTCTGTATTTAGTGTATGATAGTATGATATCATCTACCTATATCCAAAAACACACACACACACACAGATCAACTACTGTAGGTTTTAGAATGTTAACGTGACTTCAGGATTATTTTATCCACAATGTGAAAGCTTTATGGAAATAATTCTAAATTCAATAGTTCATGACACCGACAAAGGAGCTTCATAGCAATTAGCATAAACATTCCTAAACGAGTTCAAAGGCAGTCACCTTGAGCTTAAACACATCGAGGGAAAATAAAGACGTAAGTGTTACTATTAAACTTGACTTAAGATGCTGAGTTGAATATGTCGTAGTATTATAGTATGAGTTGAATTCATAAAGTGAACTATAAGGATTCAAAGTGAAAGCAAAGCAAACCCAATAAGCCATCCCTCCAGATGTAGAAGAATCCGGTTGTAGATCATTAACTTTGCATTAACAAGTGCAGGAAATCGGTCATATTCATGCTGGAGATGACCCGGGCAGTTTTAATCATAGCACATAAATTAATATTCAGTTGCAGACTGTGCATTGCCTAAACCCTGAATGGAGGAGAGTTTGTGCAACAAACACTTTGTTTACCCACATAGGTCCTCTTCATTTGTCTTTCTATGAAGCACATCATGCAATGACACCTGACAGTCCTCAGTGTTTAGAAGCTCTGTCGGTATCTCCCAAGCCATCAATAGCTCGATTTTTTAAATTTATTTCTGATGCATTTGTTCACCTTTAGCTGTTCTTACCCTGAGGCCTCGCAGCCACTCGATTAGTCCAGCCATCAGTCTCTTCACTCTCCCCCCACCCAACCCCACCACCCCCTCACCATCATCTGAACTCACAACTTAGCTCCCCACCCAGCATCACCTTATATATGACCTTATCACAAACACACACACACACACACACACACACACACACACACACACACACACACACACACACACACTGAAGAGTCACATGTGGGCCATGTGCCAATCCTTAAAAGAAAAATCAAGCCTTATCAACTTTTACATCAATATTTATAATTAATATGTGACGTTCAATGGCATTCAAGATTAATTTTGTAATGGAATTCTTTCATGGACATGAAAGGACTGATCTAGAGATTGTTGAGGCAAAAATAAATACAGTGCCCTCCACTAATATTGGCACCCTTGGTAGAGATGAGCAAAGAATGTTGATTCATAACATTTCCAGTTGACTGGAACTCCTTAATTAGTGCCCTGATG
This sequence comes from Ameiurus melas, assembly GCA_012411365.1. Classification (NCBI taxonomy): domain Eukaryota; kingdom Metazoa; phylum Chordata; class Actinopteri; order Siluriformes; family Ictaluridae; genus Ameiurus; species Ameiurus melas. The sequence goes on from CM022779.1 coordinate 2,484,252, forward strand.
GTGGAAATGGGCATTTTCAGTGTGTGTGTGCTATTTTCTTCGAGCCACTTCCCATTTTGTGAAGCTCAACAACCTTTTGCCGCACATCGCAGCTATATTCCGTGGCCTAACCCATTGTTATGAACGACTAAGAGAATTATGCCTACTATCTGTTACCTCATATTTATACACCTGTGAAACAGGAAGTCATGGTTGAACAATTTCTTGTTCCTAGTCACCCAGGTGTACTAAAAGAAATGCAAAATATCAATGGGAATATACTTCAAACATATTTTTCTGATCTGAATTCATAGGGGTGCCAATAATTGCGGCACACCAATATTTAACAAAGATTTTTTTTGGATAAACCTGTGTTTTGTTTGCAATTGTTCGATATCCACAAGAGCAGAGTATTTTTGTTCATTTTTTTAAACAAAAGATCAAACGTTTAAACAGAACAGACAATTTTTCACAGCTGTCATGATTTCCCTTCGCGCAAAGCCCTGGAGCACGCGGCGCGCTCTGAAACCCGATGCTTCCGGTTTTGTCAGTGACATTGATTTTGTTTACTTCTGACACGTGTGCTGTGTTGTGATTTCTGTCCTGTCTCTGCTCCTGTATTGTCATTGCTTGTTTCCCGCATGTGTCATTAGTCAGTTCTGTGTTTCACCCTGATTACGTTTAGTATAATAACCCATCATGTCTCATTGTTCAGTGCGAAGTATTGTAGGCTTGGGATCAGACCAAGCCTTTGTATTTTGTTCCTCGTGCCTTGGCGCATGGTTTTGTCTCTCGGACCCTTTACCTGTTTTGACCACGTTAGTGTTTCAGATTTGGATTTATCTGCCTGCCTCTCTTTAATAAACCTCTTATCTGTACTTGCATCCGTCCCAACCTTCATTTACGTGACAACAGCCTTCTTTGCTCATATTTACCAAGGGTGCCAGTATTAGTGAAACGCTCTGTATTTCTGACTATTGAAAATATTGCTGGAAAATTATATAGGAATTTTGACTTGTAAACTTCGTAGTAGATTCTGATAACATGTCCAACAATCTTTTCTGATCTTTCTGGAATGTAACAAACCCAAAACTAAGTAATGACATGAGACAGAAATCTTGCCAGAAAGTTGTACATGCAGTCTGTCTGAGACCAATTACCTCGAGGCCGAGAAACTTATGAGAGTGAAGAAGCTGAATAAAGTTAAGTTCTGCAACTCGTTATTTGTTGTTATATTTTGTCAATTTTCCAGCAGCTTTGTTTTTTTCTTCAGTGTCTTCCTTGTGCTTCCTTGGCCAAAAAAGAAATAAGTAAATGAAGTTATTTATGCTTTAACTACACATACGTTACAATTTCTCGATTTAGTGAGTTAGAATCAAATTGATGTGCTATTTTATTATCTGCAAAAAAAAAAAATAATTGTGGATGATCCATCAATCCATCTACTACCGCTTATTCCTTCTTCAGGGTCACAGGGAACCTGGAGCCTATCCCAGGAGGAATCGAGCACAAGACGGGGTACACCCTGGACAGGGTGCCAGTCCATCACAGGGCGCAATCACATACACACTCACACACCCATTCATACACTACGGACACTTTAGACACGCCAATCAGCCTACTATGCATGTCTTTAGACTGGGGGAGGAAACTGGAGTACCCAGAGGAAACCCCCGCAACACGGGGAGAACATGCACACTCCACACACGGCCACGGCGGGAATCGAGCTCCCGACCCTGGAGGTGTGAGGCGAACGTGCTTTAACATTTCGATTAGAGCTATTCGTGTAGCATTATCCTAGCAATATACTAATAATAGATGTTTATTTTAATGCTTGTTATATTCTCATTGATATACTATAGAATTGTATAAGGGTTTTTTTTTGGTATTTCTTTCCTTTCTATTGTCCCTAGTTGGCAGAATCAGTTTTGTTGTCACTAAAAATCACAATGCAGTCTTATTCAGCGTGGTGACAGATTATTCCTGGTGCCTGTATGTCTCCTGTGACTCTGGCCATACAGGGGATTTGGGAACAAAAGAAGACAGACAGAGGGTAGGTGGACATTCTTGTCTTGGGGAGAGTTGATCTGATTAGAGTGACAGTCAGTCCCACTGGAGCCAGGGGCTTTATAGGATACACACGTGGGAGATGTGATGTCCCCACTGCAGGCCAGATGGAGCAGCAGATCCATCAGCGCTGGGCTGGACAAGGTCGGTCTATTTCTCCTTGGGGAAAGGAAGCGCTGTCAGTTGTATAGAAGGAGCAGGAAGGAAGAAAGAGACTGGCCACACACTGACCAACAGATCTAGCTGGGTTTTTTTTTTTCCTTGGACAGCAGAACTTAGGATGTGTGTCTATGTACAACATACAGGATATCCTCCCTAGGAGCTAAATACCCAACCACTGCAACATGCATGTAGTCATTTATTTGCAAATGTAGTCAATTGTAGATTTGAATGTGCTGGAAAGTCATGTGCTTTAGACATGAGATATACTGTTTAGGTTGGAGCATGTGTAGCATTCTATAGCTAAAGCTATTTTATAGCAGCAAGTGGCAGTGGTTTAAGAGCTTTGATTGAAATAGTATTTACTTCTTCCTGGTCTACAAGACATTTCCCATGTCTTGTTTATGCTGTCTTTAATAGTGTATAATACTGGTTTTTTTTTTCTTTATGATTATTAAGCTCATTATGTGACACAGGTTTGCATGTTTTTGAAGAAAAGAAAAAAAAAACAGCAACAGTATCCAATTAAACAGTTCCTGTTGTTGTATAAACAGATGGAGATCAAAAATGTTCTTGGTGCTTCTAATTCTGGCTACATACGGTATATCATTGGTACTCCCAATACATGATTAAGTGACCTTATAATGTGAGGCAGAGGTGGAAGAGTTCCTTTCTGAAGTGAATGTGCAGAAGAAGTGTTGCATTGGAAGGGGATGTCGCAGGAACAAGCCGTTTTTACTCTCATGCGTGTTGGAGCTGGTGATCAGATATGAAGCTCACAAGACATAGAAGGATTACACTGATAAACATGGGCATGTACTGGACCTGGCGTGGTGTTTGTGTGGTGCTGTACGACGTTACTGCATCTAGTGTAAAATGACCTTTACAAATTCGTTCATCTTCAGTAAATGCTTTATCCTGGTCTGCAGTGTTATAGTTAACATTACATATTTATTTTTATTCTGGGAAATAGAATGAACTAAATTCATTAGCAGCAGGTTTAATTGGTCCAGTGCTCACTGCTGTGTGGAGTGATGGAGTTAGTTATTCAGTCAATATTGTACACTATACTATGATTTATGCTATAATATAATCCTCTTATAGGTAGAGCTAAATCCTAATAATAAAAAAGAAAATTTTAAACCATTCAATCAGTCTAACCTTTCATTTAGCTGAGTCATTTAGCTGCTGCTAACTGAGGTGCCTTATTTAGGTCCAGTTTGAAGGCAATACTACAAGTGTATGCAGTCCCATAATTTTGTTCAACTAACATTGTTTCAACTACCATTGTAGATCAAACTTCTGCTGTCACATGGTTTAAAAGTGATGACCAGTGTTGGGTAAGTTACTCAAAAAAAAAAAAAAAAAAAAAAAAGGAATCCACTGCAGATGACTAATTACTACTTTAAAATTGTAATCTGATTACATTGTGGTTTACTGCATGTAAATATGAATCAGATTACTAATTACTTTACTTTCACATTACTTTCAAAACCGATCAAAGCTACAAAAATTCACTGCAAAGTGAAACTCATAGATCTTTCATCAATTTTAGTGTTGTCACTGTTTGTAGAACTATCAGACCAATAAAATATAAACATTTTCTAACTAGGCTAGTTTGGTGTCGCTAGCCATGTGGAGGCACAATTAAGCTATCACTGTATGGGTTTAGCTGCTACAGTGCCATGCAAAGTACATTATCTCTGCTTATATCATGTTCGCGTAAACTGGAACTCATATAGACTCATTTACACACCCTATTTTAATGCTCAGCATCAGAGGAAGTTACTGTTTCAGTTTCAACCCCTTGACTGGTTTAAAAACATAAATAAATCGCCTTATATCCATTTTTCCTCACACTGACTGTGAGCTAGCATTTAGACCCGTTCAGTCTCACCTCCGTTCAGTGAAGATATAAAATTTCAACATCGCTGACATTCAGTTACGTAGTGACAAACTGCTCCTAGTGGAGAATTATCTGGGGCTAAATAAAAATGTTCAGGGCTACAGCCCAGAATTCCCAGGTCAGGTTACGCCCCTGGCAGCCGTGTAAAAAGGCATTTTACTTAATATTGTTTCCTTAACAATAAATTTGTAATGCAAGTAAAGTAACTTTATTCACAACAATAACTGTAATCAAATTACATGTATTTAAAATATAATGCATTACATTACAGAACAAGTCAGAACAAGTCATTAGTAATATACCCAACTCTGGTGATGCCATAGGATGATACTGTGTGCATTGCCTGCTAGTGTTTATTTTGAGTTAAAAAGCTTCCCAGTGAGGCAGTTACCTTCAAAGAATGAAGGTCATGAGAGGGCTTAAATATGAAACAACTAATATGAAGGGCCGGACTTAGGGAGAAGGGGGCCACTGGGCTTGAGTCATTTTCGGGCAGTACCTACAATACAAATGACTTTAAATAGAACAACATGCATCATGCATATGCATAGTCAAAAACAGAATCATTTATTTATATGACAACTGATTGAAGCTTAAAACCTTTTTTAAAAAAAAAAAAAAAATAAATATATAAAATTTTAAATTTTTTTTTTTTTTTTTTATTAAATAAATAATTTTTTTTTGAAAAAAAAAAAAAAAAAAAATTTTATATGAAAAATATTGAAAATTTCTATAGAATGTCTATAACATATAAACGGCAAAGTCTATACTCAGTGTATGAAATTTTTTTTAACTGTTGATATAGATTGTATACATAGGCAGTGTTAGGATGACTCACACCAATATATGGCTACATCCCATCACTTGCAATTTTTGAGTATAATTTATAACAGAAGCAAAAAAAAGTTTTTCTCTCATTATCGTGGCATTTTAAAGATCATTTATACACTGTGTGTATGCACTGTGTGCAAACACTATACATTGTGTTTGCAGTTGTTTGATATCCATGAGAGCAGATTACTTTTGTGAATTCTTTGAACAAAATTTCAAAAGGTTAAATGATAAAAACTATTTTTGACAGAATTTTTCGTTCATATTTACCAAGGGTGCCAATATTAGTGGAGGGCACTGTATATTGAAAATTTTCACTTTAGAATATTTTTGTAGTGAATATTGAATAAAAAAAATAGACTTTGTCTATTATTTTCATTCAGTACAGTCTGACGTAGTAGGTACTGTACATACAATGAAGACAAATTTAGGTGGAAAGGAGGAAGAAATAAAAATCTTCCAAAGGAAGTTCACAGTGACTCCCAACAGCAGAGAAAACAAACGTGCAACACAAGCTGAATAAACAGTACTACAGTAAGAGAAGACACCAGACAGCACCTTGCAGGAGATGTTCCTTACTTCCTGGTCCGATGAAAGGATCTAAATCGAGTAGAGGACAGGGGTTGTGGGGAGGTCGTGCCAGCGGGCAGCAGGATTAGTGGGTGGAGCTGTAGGGAACTGCTGGCATTAGTCTGGCAGCTTCTTGCCAGGCCCCGTGCCTGAAAGCAACCCCATATTGCTGCCTGGCAGTGTCTCAGCAGCAGACGGCAGCATGCAAACACACTCGCCACTCCACTCAAAGCAGACAGATGTCTTCATTATCATGAGGAATAATAATGAAGGATATGGATTATGATCTGGCAGATACATAGGGAAAATACAGACGGATATTAAGAGGGGAACCCTCAGAAACATACAGTCATTTATTAGTGTTGCTGTGCTTTAGGCTGTTACGCTCCAATGCTGACCACTGCAGCCAAGCACTGATGGAAATCGCTGGGACGAATGGACAGCTTACTTTTAAACTCTTAAAGATTTAGAGCATTTAATATTGCTGTCATTAATTTGACTCCCAAATTCACGAAATACCGTAGTAAAGAACATGCATTAATGAATATACTTTTAATAAATCAGCACCAAAAGGAAAATATAACCAGTTCTTGTGCTTTAATGTGATCATAAATCTACTGTAAGTAATTCACAAATCTTGTTTACATCATTAAATCTATTTTTTTTTTTTAAAAGGAAACATTTCCACATTATTTTCTCAATGAAAATTATAGCCATCACTCAGGAAAGACAGAATAGGAGATAGGAGATAACAGGAAATGCAAGCCACAGTTTATAGCAAATCCAGATGATTGTGTTGATGTAATAAACATGCTCCCTTGCTACCTTTTGATTTGTTCTGATATCATTTACCCAGCATCTGAGTCGCTGTCTCCCTGGTGACAGAGCAATAGTACCTATTGCGGAGAGCAGCACAAAACAAATCAAACTGCCACCTGACAGCTCGCCACCTGCGATGAAAATGGCTTTCTGTTCTCCTCTCAAACCTGTACACAGCCTTGTCTGTCTCTGGCAGTGAATTCCCAGTCTCCACTGTCTGAGCTGCAATGACACCACTGCAGGGGAGAGACCATCTGCTGCTGCTGTCCTCCAGCAGCCCCAATTAATCGCCCTCTGCCAATAAACACCTTTACAGACAGCAGAGGAAATTTGGAAACCACTGACCCCAACAGCGACACAGTTCAGCACAATTACTGATGTCAGTCAGTCGGTCACTATGTGATTCCCATCAGCTACTCACGGCATTAATGAGTCCCATCAGCTACCTGGAGACTCACTTTGACTAAAGAATAAGTTGACCTCCCTGACTCCGCATGTTCATATTTCATACATAAAACCAATTTTTTTTTTTAACGATGGTGAAAAAGAGAGTGTTGGCTGATTCTAAACAACATAAATAACTAACCCACATTTCCACGTGTTTAAGAGCGAGGTTTTTATATAATCTAATGTGGGAGTTTCTAAAAACAGTATGTAAAAGATATTAGAACCGTTTATGACTTCACCGCTTGGTTTGGGAATAGTATTTAACAACCAAAGTTAAATCCTTCATCATCTTTATCACTTTAGACCAGGGGGTTCAAAAATGTTTCGCGCTCAGAGACCCATTCAACTGTAAAATAAATTCCACAGACCCCCTTACACAGGTCTATTCTAGAAACATAATCCCGCTGTTCAAATATTAGTTTAATTGTTTTAATTGTGGGTGATGATATCTGTTGCCAATTCTTTGGAACCGTACTGCATACTTTAATTCTGAAGCTTTCCACCAACAGAAGACATTAGGTCCAAGTTGCTGTTATTTATAGGCCTACTTGTTTTTGAGTTGTTGCAGTTTGGATTAAACGCATTCAACTGAAGTCAAACAGGTTAACAATTATAATAACACTATCATTAACGTAAAAAGCTTTTATAATGGTTTCCACCACATGCAGTTCATTTCAGTTTCCAGGAAAATAATTGTAAAGAATATTCATGATTGTAAATATTGTTTGGGGGGAGGTTTCCCCCCAGTCTTCACTTCTAATGCTGTTTTTTTTTTAAATATTTGTTATCACAGTCATATAATAGTGCACTCACGTCATTAAAATGGAAATATAGCTATTATGACTTCCGTCATGGACAATCTGTTTGTCTCTCATAATTACCAGTAAATTCAACTGTACCAGAATGACAACGCCCCTGTGCACAAAGCGAAGTTTATAAAGACACGGTTTCCAAGGTTGATGTGGAAGAACTCAAGTGGCCTGCACAGATCCCTGACTTCAAACTCATTAAACACTTTTGAGATGAATCGAAACACTGACTCCACCCCAGGCTTCCACATCCAACATCAGTGCCTGACTTCACTAATGCTGAATGATCGCAAATCCCCACAGCCAGATTCCAAAATCTAGTAGAAAGCCTTCCCAAATGATTCGAGGTTATTATAACAGCAAAAATGGGTCTGAATCTGGAATGGGATGTTCTACGAGCATATTGTCAGGCAGCAGGGATGGACACAAATGTAGGTATTTTAAAGCATTATGAAAAAGCTTGCAATCCAATATGCTGAGCAAAAATCAGGAACTGGAAACACCATAAACGAGGCAAGGCAAGGCAAAAAAATAAAAAATAAAAAAGGATAAAAATCAGAATAGCAACATAAGACAATACAGACTGGCAACAAAGACACAGAAGATATACTTCACAATAAGGTGTTGGTGAGAACATCTTTAAGTAGTGTGGAGGTGATTGAATACAGGTGCAGGTGATCAGTATGATGGTGGCTGTGAATGTGATGCAGGCTGTTTCTCAATATGTGTTCTTATTCAATCTCGCGTTCTTGTGAACTCGTTCCATGTCATCACCCACTGCTGAAGTTGAATAACAATACTCAAGAACGCAAGTACTGGAAACGCATGAAATTACCCGGATGTGTTCTTGATATTGAGGATGCATCAGATGCAGACTTGAGCACACTGAAGTCCCAAAAGTCACTGCAGCAAAACAATAGCAGATGACAAAAGCCTGACCCATACATATAGTTTAAACCCCTTTTTCATGACAATAGTCTAAATAAATCAAAATATGCATCTAAAAAGAATGATTAGGATATATATACAGGATATATATTATATATATATATATATATATATATATATATATATATATATATATATATCCTCCTGTCCTTGGGTTTGTTATTTTCATGGTAGCCTAGCAAGACCGTTCTTCACGAGGAAGCAGGTTCATTCTTAGAGTTGAGAAACAGCCAGAGTTTGTGATTGTTGGGTATTGTAGTTCACAGCAGGCATGTTTGTAGGCCACATTGTGTTCTGGGAAATGTAGTGTGATGCCGATTCCCGCTTTGATGTAACACATTGTATATGGATGTGATGTTAAGGTCTATACAAACTTTCAGCCATATAGTGTAGCTAGTGATGTAACTTAGCTTTTACTAGTGATGAAAAAATAGATTTATGTAATAAGTTTGGCTACTGGTAAATAAGGAAATTTCTGAGAATAGGCCAATACATATAGAGACTGCTATACTGAAATCCCACTCGGGTCAAATTGTAACAAATGAGAAGTTTACTAGCAGTTACCTTGATGGTTAGTTAACTTAGCGAATATCAGTTATGAACATCTTGAGTGTTATGTCTATTTGTATTTTGGAAGGTTTGGCTACTGGAAAATGAAATAAAAATATGACAATAGATGAATAGAAAGGGGGTGTGCTGGCTTAGTCTTAAGCATGTTTGCCTCACACCCCTGGGGTTGGGTTTTCGAGTCCTGCTGCCACCCTGTGTGCATGGAGTTTGCATGTTCTCCCCGTGCTTTGGGGGGTTTCCTCTGGGTACTCCAATTTCCTCACCCAGTCCAAAGATACGCATTGTAGGCTGATTGGCATCTTTAAATTGCCCATAATGTGTGTGTGTGTGTGTGTGTGTGTGTGTGTGTGTGTGCGCCATGCGATTGTGAACCTGCATTGTGCCCCAAGTCCCCTGGGATGGGTTCCAGACTCCCCACGACCCAGTGTAGGATAAGCGATACAGAAAATTGATGGCTGGATAATGTGAATAAAGAGTCTGAAATCCGGTTAATGTTTAGCTGGGACAAGTGCAAGCTAGTTACTGGGGGTTAATTAGCTGACTAGCTATTTGGGATCACAGGAAAACGGGGGATATTTGCACATTTTTCAAAAATCCTGGCATTTGTAACTAAGGCAAAAATGTAGAGATGACCCTTGTCCATTTTTAATACTTTCTGGGGGGGATTTGATAAAAAAAAACACAATTAATTATTTTATGTAATTATTTTTAAAAAGGTTAAAAAGCTTCATGTTCAGTCATTTAGCCACCTTATAGCCATAATAGCTATTATTATTATTATTATTATTATTATTATTATTATTATTATTATTATTATTATTATTATTACATAAATATATTGTTTGCCTGTTTCCAAGAACCTAGCAAAAAAATGAATAGCTCAGTATGACGTGGCATGGAAGCACTATAAATAACTTAAGGTGTTATCTTTATATGACAAGACACCACTCCCAAACTCTAATGTCATGGTTCCTTGACTCCAGACCATTTTGGTACTAGAACCAAACTGATTTTGCCAGCTGGGAACTAGGGCCGAAATGACAGTGAAAAATGTTAACATGAGCTAGTGCTCTCATCCTCGCTCTTATTCTGTGCTTGTGCTGCACAATACCGGAGAGCCAGATGGTGGCTGAAAACACAGTTCTGTAGTGCTGGAGGCACAAGGGACACGGACCGATCCATAAGTTCCTGTAAAAACAAAAACACTGTTGCGTCCTCATCCCACTGGTATAATATTTCTGTGGATGAATGTGGAAAAACAAAAATGTAAAAACAAATAAGAACAGAACAAAAGTAAGTTGTCTATAGAACAAGATGATAGTTTCTATATAGAAAAACGATGGCTATTACCACTGGGGACAAAAAAGAAATGTGTCCTATTTGCAGCCAGTTTAGTTGTTCCAAATACACAGTGTATCCCAAGTCTCCATATACAGGGGACAATGTTTGCCAGGACCAAGTCGGTGAGTGGATGTTCATGGACGTCCACTTCTCAGTCGGTCCGCAACACGTCCAGTCTTTTTGAATGTAATAAGTTTGTCGTGTGATGTGCTTGCCATGTTTCCTGTTAAAGTCGATCCGGCCATGAGAATGATATGAATGAATACGTTCTTCTTTTGTCAAAGGCCTTCTTAAAGGATATCTGAAAATAAATCTATTATATATATATATATATATATATATATATATATATATATATATATATATATATATATATATATATATATATATATATATATAAGCTAAGTATGAAAAATTTTGAAAGACATTTTGCTAAAAAGTGTTAATTTCCTACAAAAAAGTGTTAACTGGCTACAGGTTTTTACTTCACTATAATAGTCAGCCTTGTTTGTTATCTTGCTAGCTATCTTGTTTATTTACACAATATAATATTTAGGGTTGTGTTAGCTCATCTTAAAAGTAAATTAGGCGTAAGTTTTTAATTATACAACATAATAGAGTGACTCGATTATAGTTAGTGGACAAACTCGTTAGCTACTAACAAGACATACCAACCGCTGAAGGGGTTAACGTTAGCAAGCTAACATGTACGTTAGTGCAGTGCTGTTTAGCTGTGGCAAACTCAACTGAAGAATTACCTGTAAATATACACTGAGCCAAAGTAAGGAAATGCAGGTGACAGGGCCTCATGGTGATATGAAATCATTTTTGTGCATGATTGCATGATCGAGTTTAACTTCTGGGTTGTTGTTGTTTTGTTTTTTTTCATGCATGTACGGTGTGTGTGCTCAATACTACTGACACATGACATATGCCATAGGGAAAAGTCAGACTGAGCAACATGTTACATTTATCAAGGCAAATTAAGAAAATCAGTCTTCAATTGCACCCCTGTGTTTTTAAAGCAAAAAAAAAAAAAGGGCCAGCATCGTGAACACTTTCTCACCTCAGCATGAATCACAGCCTCAGAGCTATTCTCCCGAAGTCACCCTGCTATATTTCTACCCAAATAAAATCCATCCAGTAAATACCACCTAGGACTGGAGCTTCGGAAGGATGTAAAAATGAGGCACGACAAACGTTGACAGCATGTGCTGCATCCTCACCCAGGTGCAGTAACATTTCACACTGCTTTTGAACACGAGTTTGATGTCTCTTCACAGCCTGGACCTACAAACACACCTGGAATATCCCTCGCAATCAAAATGCTTAAATACTAGCTTTCAGCGTTCCTAATTACTCTGAGGCGTGCAGAACTACCCAGAGATCAACTAACACCCACTCTGGCAAGCAGTTACACTCATAAGCAATATGAAAGTAACTGTGTGCAGATATTACAGTGTTCATAATGCTCATAATGTGCTACAGGCATTTAGAATGAGATGAAACAAAGTCCTGAACACAAATTTGTCTTTGATTCTTGTAAAAAAAAATGTGCGTGTAACTGTAATATATATATATATATATACAGTGCCTTGCGAAAGTATTCGGCCCCCTTGAACTTTTCAACCCTTTTGCCACATTTCAGGCTTCAAACATAAATATATAAAATTTTTATTTTTTGTGAAGAATCACCAACAAGTGGGACACAATTGTGAAGTGGAACGAAATCTATTGGATTTTTGAAACTTTTTTAACTAATAAAAAAATGAAAAGTGGTGCGTGCAAAATTATTCGGCTCCTTTACTTTCAGTGCAGCAAACTCACTCCAGAAGTTCAGCGAGGATCTCTGAATGATCCAATGTTGTCCTAAATGACTGATGGTGATAAATAGAATCCACCTGTGTGTAATCAAGTCTCTGTATAAATGCACCTGCTCTGTGATAGTCTCAGGGTTCTGTTGAAAGCGCAGAGAGCATCATGAAGACCAAGGAACACACCAGGCAGGTCCGTAATACTGTTGTGGAGAAGTTTATATATACATAAATACATGAATGAAACAACTGTGCATGCATTGAGCTGTGCTGTGAATGTAAGTAGCCTTCACAATTTACTCCAAACAGCTTTCTCTGTTCACCAACATTGAAGTTTGGAGGTGGAACTATCATGGGGCGGGGCTGTTTTTCTTCACATGGTACTGGCAGACTTCATATAACTGAAGGAACGATGAATGCCCTTTACCAGGAGATTCTTGAGAAGAATCTGCTGCCAACCACCAGGATGACGAAGATGAGACGTGGGTGGAGCTTCCAGCAGGACAACTGCATACAACAAAGGAAACTCTCAATTGGTTTCAGAGAAAATAAATCAAGGCGTTAGAATGGCCCAGTCAATCACCTGACTTGAATCCAATTGATCAAGATTTAAAGACAATGTGTTTAGAAGAATGAGCCAAAATCACAACCGAATACTGTGGCCCATTAATTTCTTCATACAGGAACTGCCTTGAAGCTGTCATTCCACTTTATTATACATTACTTTATTTATGGACTTTAATGTTGTGAATTCTTTATTTTTCCAGATTTCTTGAGTTAATTCTGATGTCTGGTGAAAATTTCATGTGAATAGCCTCGTTGGAAATATATTTACTGAAAAAAATGTTGATGCGTCCAATACTTACTTCCTCCACTGTATATGAAACAACGGTGCATGTACTGAGCTGTGAATGTACGAAGCCTTCAAAATTGACTCCAAACAGCTTTCTCTCTTTATCACTCTAATACATGCCATTAGTGCCAAGTGGAACAACAAGAAAAGAAAAAAAAAAGAAAAGAAAAAAGAACATCGTTTCACTGGATTGACAGAATAGCTAGCAACTGTATGTGAAACAGTAAACACAAGTCACATGAAACACTCACTATCTGTCCATCCCTACAAATATGCTCACATTGTTGTGAAGTGTCTAATCCATTATGGTGTACTTCATATTTTCAGATAATTAGCTTCTGCTCTGATAGCGGTCTCAATAATTAAACAGCCATTAGGTTACTATAAAAGACTTTTCTCATCTATAGTCGACACCACATTGTAATGCTATTTTTAAAATGAATGTAATATGCATTTCATTAACATACTACTTTTAATCATTATTTAAAATGTTGAAATTCCATCTATGTTTTAATGTCATATTACTCTGGTATGATGTTAGCATGCTTTCTGCATCTTATATGGATTTTAGATAAATGTCCACAGAGTGTGAGGTCTCATGAATAATAGAGCACAACTGATGAATATAGAGAAGGATATTAATAGGATACTGTATATGTGTAAGTCTCGTGGTTAGATAGGATAAGATAAACATGGTATATGATCTTCAAAAGAATAAAATACACTCTCTGCGGGTCTTTTTTTCATTCTACATTTATTTAATGGTTATTTACTGTACACATTTATAATAATATACAGTGTAGTGGGGTCCAAAAGTCTGAAGCCACATTGAAAATCTGGGATTTATTTATTTATTCCCCCCCCCCTTAATAATTGAAAATAAACAGAAGGTTTTAGAATGATTAAATATTTAAAACAAAGGCAGTAAATGTTCAATACTTTAAATATTTTATATTCACGATTCCGCACTATTTCTAGGTCCCTGTTTAAATGTAAGCAAATGTGTGGTATTGACCATGTTAACTGGTCAGATTATCCTCATATCTAATCTCTCCTACTGAAACATGTGATCAGACACTCTTTGATCGTTTTCATCTCGAATGGATTATAAGCTTTTACACAAACTTGTGGAGTCCATGACATCTCGAGTGCACACTGTCATTAAAGCAAAAAGGGGACTTACTAAATACTAAGAAACTTTTAAATTCATGTAAATATTTCAAAGATTCTACTTTTCAAGTTGTTGTATAATATAATTTGGAATGAAAATTGTTGTATTACGTGATATAATCCTTCACCTACAACATGGAAGCAGCAGGAGAGCATCACGCCGGGATCTCTATACCAGCCTTTGATTCTGTACATTTTCCCCAAGACCGAGGGATGCTGTAAAGAAGCCCAGCTACAATGTCCCACCTGCAGGAAACTTAGGATCCATGGATCATATTTCTGCTCTCAGGGATGTTTCAAGAGCAGCTGGCATGCTCACAAACAGCTCCACAAGAGAACACCTGCAGAAATACAGTTGGAGGTCAATGTGGCGACCTCCTCTCCAGAGCTCCAACCTGAGCCCCTCGAGGTGGTCTCAATTGCAGAGCCCCTGCCAGAGGTCTATGTGGTGAACTCGGCTCCAGAGCTCTGGCTCGAGACCCACGTGGTGGTCTCACCTGCAGAGCTCCAGCCAGGGGTTAACGTTGCGACCTCATCTCCAGAGCTCCAACCTGAGATCCACGAGGTGGTTTCCACTGCAGAGCCCCAGTTGGAGGTCAGCCATAAGGTGGTCTCATATACAAAGCTCCAGCCAGAGGTCAACAATGCGACCTCATCCCCAGAGCTCCAGCATTAAGTAAAGATCCAGCTAGAGGTCAATGAGGTGACCTCCAAAGCCAAGTTCCTGTCCAATGTTGAAGAGGTGAACACTCATGCCAAGTTCCCAACCGAGGTCAAAGAGACAAAATCTCAAACAAAGTTCTTGTCTGAGGTCGACAAGACGGCCCCTTACGCCAAGTTCCTGTCCAAAGTTGAAGAAACGGCCTCCCAAGACACATTCCTACCTAAGGTCAACAAAGCGACCTCCCACGCCAAGTTCTTATCTGAGATCGACGAGGTGACCCCCCAACTCCAAGTTCCAGCTAAAGGTCAACAAGATGACCTCTCATGCCAAGTTCCAGTCTGAGATCGATGATGTGACCAACCAAGTTATGCTCACGCCAGAGTCTGTTAACATGACCATCCAAGTTCTGCTCATGCCTGAATCTGCTGACAAGGACAACCAAGTTCTGCGCACGCCGAGTCTGCTGACACGAAGAACCAAGTTCTGCTCATGCCCGAGTCTGCTGACATGGACAACAAAGTTCTGCTCATGCCTGAGTCTGCTAACACGGACAATCAAGTTCTCCTCGTGCCCGAGACTGACGACACAGAAAAACCAAGCTCTGCGTACACTTGAGTGTGCTGATACAGCTAACAAAGTTCAGCCTGCAAAGTCGATGGAGAATGATGCTCAGACTCTCTGCGTGACTGAGGATGCTGCTCAGCATCACTATACTGCTGAAGATGCCGCTCAGCCACCCTGTTGTACTGAGGAAGTTTCTCCGCCTCCTGTTGGAGCCAAGAGCTCCACTTTGCTTCCCTACTGCTGTGGATGCCACTATGACAGGGTTCTATACGGACTTCCCTCCATTTTCCCATATCATTGAGGACGTCCCTCCACCTTCCTGCTCTCGCTGAGGACGTCGCTCTGCCTTCCTGCTCCACTGAGGACAAGCCTGGATCTCACCAAATGACCCCAGCAAACCAGCACAACCTCATGTCTGCTCCTTGAGAAACTTGCTACTTGTTGGACAATGCCTGCATTTGAACTCGAGTGGCTGTGTGAACATTTTGCCCAGAGGGTGCCCAGAGTGGGAGGGAGTATATTTTGGCGCTGGGGGGTAAAGGGGGTTTGGGGGTTTTTATAGGTTCTGTCATATCGCAGCAAACCAGTGACTACATCTCCCATACTGCACTGCGGCCTACAAACATGGCCGCCATGGACTCTAATTCCCAGAATACTCTCACACACACATAGAACACTCAAATTCATTCTAATCATACACACCTGCATCTAATCTCACACACACTCACAACCACAGTATATAAGAGACTGTTGTAACACTATGACTTTGTGAAGTATTACGTTCAGTTGATTAGTCTCTGTTGTATGTCCAAACCTTTTATCGTGTTTGCTTTTCTGATCATTGACCTTTGTTTACTCTGTTGACTTCGATCCTCTGCCCTGCCTAATTTTGCCTGTTTGCCTGATCGTTTGACCCTAGCCAGTCTTGTACCTTGATTTCTGCCTAATCCTTTGGACTTTGTTTAATTAAACTGCCATACCTACACTTGCTTCCATCTCAGCCTCCATTACGTGACACTCAGGTTGCCTTTGTTTTATGTAGTATTTCATGTGAAGATCTAAAATTATTTTGTATGAGATATACACTTATAACAGAAGAAATCAGGAAGTACTTTTTCACAGCACTGTAGATAAATTATCAATTATCTCTATTTGGTTTCAGTCCAAGGGACATCTGAGTATATATAGTCTAGGTCTCGCTCTCTTTCTGATTGTGTCCATCTGTCTTGTCCAGCCCTCTCCAAGCCCTCTACTCCCTACTCCCTGATGTGCGCTCCTTTGATTAAGCAGCGTGTCTCTCCACCTGCACTTCATAAAGGCAAGTGATCTGATTTTTATTACTGTCAACAGAGAGCCCAAAGACAAAGTTCAAGCAAGGTCATGACCTTCCTGTTGCTTGGACGATTTGGACAGAGTATGATGGGCCCCACATGGTGTTGCCATGGAGCTAAATGATGGAGATCAAGAGAGCCAGACTCTGAGCAAGGCTACCAAATGCCCAGAAGCTCTGGGGAGGCAATAGGGACTTCGTTGTAGCTTGTCCTCCTCCACAGGATCAAGTGACAAAGAAACTAGCGTGGAGCCACCTGCCTCAGGGGGTATTCCTGTCCAGGCCCCTTAATCCATTAATGAATTCAATTAGAGCAGTGGCAGCCTCTGGCATAGAAGTCTGAGTGATGTCCAATAGTGACAGGACTTTTTGTCCTGAAAGACAAGAAAACAATCAGCAACCCTTCACACACTGTCCACAAGCAACTTGCATGAGAAAACAAGTCAAGGGCTAGACAAAGACTGCAAACAGCTAGGTTTAGTGTGAAAACTACAAGGGTTTCACGCTCTTAAACATAATATAAGAAAGAGACTAGGGGATAACTTATTTTGTGGACATTCCACATAACTATAAATGAATACGATTTCCAATATATAAGAAATTGTTAGTATTGGAAATAAACCACTTTGAGACATGATGCTATAGGAAAGTAATCAACACTTCATGTTGGGCTATATCACACCACACAATTGTCATTTTCCTTTGGCATTTTCCTAGAATAGTGCACCCCCATTGTGTTTTACTCCTTACATATACAGTTCAGTGTATTATACAAAGTTTTCAGGGAATCAAAACAGCAAAAAATGCAAATGGAGTAATCATTAAGGCTATGTCCATTGTTGGTTAGCTGTCTTGCTCAAATCCTTCATTCTGAAGGTGCACCACAAAACGATCTCCTCTTGGCTTCTCCAGTGTTCAACTGATCTTCTAGGAAAGACAATAAATAACTCCTGCGTTTGTGCATGAAACGTGATTGACAAAACAGATCATTTAAGGCCTGTGATTTTAGTGGCTGTATTAATACATATGTTGGAACATCTTGAGTGGTTGAATGTAAAAGTGTCACTGTAATTATTAGGTTGATTACTTAATTTACTCCTGACAAGCATGTTTTTGATGTTTTTGTCACATCTGTAGGAGATGTGAGTGGATTTGTTATTTTATTTTATTTATTTTTTAAGGGACAATAGTCACAATATCATCTTGGAGGATTGTGAAGTGTGGAATTATTTTAATTTATCATTTCAGCCGCTCTTTTATTAGTAGGATGTTAAAGTGAGTACCAATTTCTCCCTGTGTTACCTAGCATTTATCTAGAGAGATGTCTTTCTCACTGCATATGGAGTGGAATTTGCTCAGTACTGGAAATAAAAATGAGAGCCTGTAGGTGGATAATGGATGTCGGTTTCCACTGACATGAAAAAATTGTGCTCAAGCCAGGGTGTAAAATCATAGGAAAAAAGAAGGTACACCCTCTTTCAAATCTCTGCTTAGTTTACCAGGGCCTAAATAACAATTGTGTGGTTCTCACCATCTTCTATAAACACACAAATTAACACAACCAGTTTCAATGTAGTAATTTTTCCTTTCATTCAGAAACCAGGTGGGACAAAATAAGTACACCCTATAATCCAGTAACATGTAGAACCACATTTAGCAACAATAACTTGAAGTAAATCTCACATCTGTTTAGATCAATTTTGGCCCACTCTTCTGTACAACATTGTATCAGTTCATTGATGTTGAAGGGAATTCGTTTATGCACAGCTCTCTTAAGATCCCACAATAGCATCTCAATGAGGTTGTGGACTGGACTTTGACTTTCAACACTTTGACCTTGAGTGGGTCGGCTGTGGCTCAATTGGTAGAGTGGGTTATCCACTAATCATAGGGTTGGTGGTTCGATTCCCAGTCTGCATGACTCCACATGCTGGAGTGTCCTTTGGCAAGACACTGAACCCCAAGTTGCTCCTGATGGCAAGTTAGCACCTTGCATGGCAGCTCTGCTACCACTGGTGTGTGAATGAGACACAGTGTAAAGTGCCACATAAGTGCACCATTTACCTTTTCTTCTTTAGCCATTCAGATGTTGATATGATGGTGTGCTTGTATCTCCACATTGGCCTCATCAGTCCAAAGGATATTCTTTCAGAACTTTTATGTTTTGTTCGGATGCAATTTTGCAAACCTAAGTTGTGCTCCCATATTCTTTTTGGAGAGAAGGAGCTTTTTCCAAGAAACCCTTTTGTGAAAGCCATTCTTGTTCAGATTATGCTGTCATGAACATAAACATGTAATGTGCATTCAGAGGCCTGTAGGTCACATGATAGCTCTTGGGTTTTTCTTTATATCTCTGAGCATTTAATGGTTTGACCTTGGAGTCAATTTGCTGGGACGCCCACTCCTGGGAAGATTGACACCTGTCTTGAAGGCTGTCCATTTGTAAACAAACCTCCTTACTGTAGAATGGTAAATTCCATATTGTTTGCAGATGGCCTTTGAACTCTTCCCAGATTGATGAGCAGCAACAATTGTTTCTCTGGGGTCATGGCTGATGTCCTTTCTTCTTGGCATTAAGTAGACACACATCGGAATGCTCCACAACACCAAACATTGATTCTCCATTGCACCGCAGGTAGGACGCAGCTTTATAGCACTCCTCTGTGCTCAGGGGGACCTGGATCCAAGTTCTGCCCTTAGTTAGATTTTCAACTCCCCTCCAGACTGCAAACCCAGCCTTGAGCTCTGAGCCTGCAGGGAGGGACAGCACAGGCCAGGAGCTGGCAGGTAGTGGTGTGCCACTTGTATAACTGGGAAAGAGTACATGTGCTGCAGTTGTTTATTATTTAGATGCATAAATTAGCGATTTTGGCATAACTTTTTGAGGTTAGCAGTGTTCCACTAAAGCCATGTGCATAAAATGTGATTGTCAGGTAAGTAGACACACCTCCATGTCCTGTTTTGGTGAAGGTGGTTCAGCTCATTTGTTTTGTTTTTTTCTCAAGTATACAGAGCCTGGTTATTTGCTGAAACTATTAAGGTTGTTGTCATTTTTTTTGGAACCAAGCACAACAGCGCCAACAATAATAAACATAAAAGTATAAAGTTGTGAAGCTGGGCCTGATTGCTTCTAGCCCAGATTGCAGATTTAAGAATCCTATCAGTGATAGTCATGTCACGTGATTGCACACAGTGAAATGCCACTGGATCTGATCTCCTTTTGGGATGATATTGTTGCTGTTATATGCTGGGAATAATGAAAAAAAGGCTACTTTTGGTCAAGTCACTGAGACCCCCGTAATTCTAACCCTTGATTACATTGATTATTAAGTTTAACGGGGGCATGGTGGCTCAGTGGTTAGCACGTTTTCCTCACACCTCCAGGGTTGCGATTGTTCCCTGCGATGTGTTGGCACCCCACCCAGGGTGTCCCCCACCTTGTGCCCTGAGTTAGGCTCCAGGCTCCCGGTGACCCTTCTAAGGATACAAGGAACAGAAAATGGATGGATGGATCAATGGATGGATTTTCCTTTAACAGCATGCCTCCTTAATATTGTACTTCTCCCATACTTCACTATAACTATAACCCTATCCTAAAAAGAAATGTCGGATAAATCCAAAGGTCTGATGTAAAACAAAAGAAAAAAAAAAAAGTCTCTGACAGGCTTTCCCCAGTCCCACACACAAACTCAAGTGTAATCAATGCAATCTATGATTGACATGTTTTGTCCTCTCTGTATTTGGGTGCAGCTTTAAATTGCAGTCTTTCAGAAATGCACAAACCCGACATGCTCGAAGCGGCCATCTGCTGCCACAGTCCACTGTCTCGGCTTTATGGCTATCAGACTGTGCTCATCGTCTGAGCGTGAAAAAGCCGAGCCGTGGCGAAACACGGCAGAATGAACCGTCACAAAAGGGCTATTTGCACTCATCACAACATATTTGAGCGGACAGACATAAAAGTCATTAAACCGCAGCATACGGGGGCTGTTACGGATGCCTTTTGCTGAGACCAAAATTGAAATAGGCCATGAGTGATTTGTTCCAGTGTGATCGGGCTCCTCAGGGACAGAGAGGTGGGTAATGAATAGCTATGATGGAGAAAGGTATTAATCATGTGTAATCACGTCTAAAAGGTCCCCTGACAGGTAAAAATGGCACCCTTATGGCCCACACTTATAATCATCTATCAGCATTTGATTCCCTTGTGTGTGTGTGTGTGTGTGTGTGTGTGTGTGTGTGTGTGTGTGTGTGTGTGTGTAGGTGGTTGCATTACTGTGTGTAAAAGAGTAAGGTCTTTGTTTTTTGTTTTTTTTTTACAATCTGTTCCTGTTTGATTGCATTCAATTGCCAGTGCATGTAAAAATATTAAACCCATTCAACTGACTACATTTTCAAAGTATCATACAAGTTTCGTGGAAATTAGCCTTCACCAGAACATTCTGGATCATTTTTTTTTAAAGCCCAAATATTTTCAGATTTTCAGACAGTGCTCTATCGAACCTAGCTGGAAGCGTATGTGCCTTGTATAGGCTTTCAATTCAAATGGTTCTCATTAGTGAGTCTGGTTGAAAATGTTTGCTTTTAAGGAAAAAGGTATCTAACTTTCCCATTAGATTTAAACATGCTGCAGGCTTCTATGTATACGGCTCTGCACTTGCACTAGAACATGTGCATGGTCGTGTGCGTGTGCCTAGACGAGGTCTTCTTCCAACCTCACTGACAGATCAGCCTGAAATCCCGAGGATCATGTCATGTGCAGCATCACGCGGCAGACCTTCCTTCAATAAAATGATCATTTGACTATTTGAGCAGGCATCTCGAATGCCTATGTTTACCTGTCTGAGGAAAACTAACAAATGACTAGCACAGAGAGCTCAGAGACCTGCAAATGGTACACAGTGCACACACACACACACACACACACACAATCCAACATGCTCAGCCACTGCTCCTCAGACAGCAGCAGACACCTTAGCCTTCCTAACCATTGATTTATTGACATGTCCTAAATTGAGCAAGACACATGTTGGCTCTACGCAATCAAGAGGCTGAGAGTGTTAAGCCAACACTAGAATGAGCTTCGATGCACCCTGACCTGTCTATCTCTGACCTGTTGGCTGTACAGCATTCTTTTCAGGGATATTTTCACACCGTACGATTTATTTTATTTTCCCAAGCACCTCAGTCTGACAAGGTCAGAGGAACTGCACACTTGAATAGGAGAAACACAACTGGCTCTGACTGTCGGACAAAAAAAAGTAATTGGAGGTTAAATCAAGTGTGTCTGGCACTGTAAACACAGACAGGAAGCAGTGCCACATGGATGTTTTCCACAGAAACGGATGTTGCATGGATGGTTTGATTGTGCCTCTCAGCATTGTGTCCTCACAGAGTGCCATCAGGTCCCTACCCTCTAAAGAACACTAGGACAGTAGGCAATAACCCATATCCCTATCAGGGATCTGTGGCTCCTGACCACAGATTTTTGGTGGGGAAGGACATAGCCTCAAATAAAAACAAATCGAGAGCCTATCACAAATGCACGTTCACTTATGCACTAGTCTATATGTAGTGAATTTTTAGACGAACCCTTAAAGCGCACCTATTATGGTTTGAAATGTGCCTAAGGTTGTTTTAAAGGTCTCATACAATAGATTTGATCGTGGAGTACTTCGCCACGCTATGCCAAGAGGTGGAGGATTATCAAGCTGCGCTACAAAAGCAGCATTACCTGGCCTTCAACTCACCTCGCATGTTCACGAAGGACTACGCCACGCCACGGGAGTCTGTGGTCAGGGCTAATACCATCTCCCACCCTCCCTCCCCTATTATGGATTTAGTTCAGCAAGCAGAGTCAGCGGAGAGCGAAAGTCAGCCTCCCTGCTTGTCTGAGGACGCCGCTCAGCTTTTCGGTTCAGCTGAGGACGCCGCTCAGTTGCCCGGGTTGGCTGAAGACGTTGCTCCGTGTCTTGACATACCAAAGTACTCCCCTCTGTTCAACAAGCCTGTACTCAATGCCGCTGTGCTTTCCTGCGCCACTGAGGACGTCGCTCTGCCTTCTTGTTCAGCTGAGTACAGCGCTCTGTTTTCCGCCTCGGCTGAGGACGTCACTCTGCCATCCTGCTTCAGTGAGGACGTCGCTCTGCCTCCATGTCCCGCTGAAGACGTCATTCCTCTTCATTGCTGTGTACCGTATCTCACTCCCCCTTCTTGCTCCACGGAGGACATTGTTCAACCCTCATGCTCCACGGAGAGCATCGTTCCTCCCTTTGGTCTTGGGGAGAACTTTGCTCCTCTCCCTGGCCTCGCAGAAAACCTCGGTCCCCTCTATGGCCTTGCGGAAATCTTTGGGCTTCTCTCGGGCCTCGTGGAGAACATTGCTCCTCTCTCCTGTCCTGCTGAGGAATCTGTCCTGCTGAGGAAGCTATCCTGCTCTCCTATCCTGTGGAGGAAGTTGTCCCACTGTTCTGCCACGCAGACGTCGCTCCACTTACCTACTCCACCGAGGACGTCCCTCTGCTTTCCTGCTACATTGTGTATGCTGCTCAGCCTCCTAGTTTTACTGGGGACATTTTGCCCAGGGGGCCAGGACCACCAGATGGAGGGCGTGTATTTTTGGGTGCTCTGGGAGAAGTGCCCTTGGGGGGATGTTCTGTCATATATCAGCAAACTCTGGACTCCAGTTCCCATCAGCCACTGCATTACATGTCACATGACCACCTGCACCTGATTCACTTATTGGTAATGAGCACGTGTGTGTGTGTGTGTGTGTGTGTGTGTGTGTGCGTGTGTGTATAGCCATTGTTTTCACTGTTTCTCTGTCTTTCGTTGTCTTAGACTTTCGTCTTTAATGTCACTGTGTTTTGTTTCTTGCCATAGTGTTTTGCCTAGTTGTCTTAGTGTCTTTGTTTTGTTGTTTAATTGCTTAATAAACGTTAATATATCTATGATTCCTTCTGAACTCATCCTTGATACTTGACAAGATTTACATGCATCCAAGATCAAAAAACAATTTGCAGCATAAATTGCAGCGTTATCTTTTTTCCCCAGTGTCAAAAACGACTCATTCACAAAAACGACCCGTTCTGAAGGATTCATTCGAAACTCCTCCTTTTAATATACCCCCAGATATTAAATAAAAAACCCGACTGCGTCAGCCAGAAAGCTTAAAGTGGCGCATGGTTGGATCTTCCAGCAGGACACTGTTTGAAAAAAAAAAAAACTAAAGTGGTTTACTGACCACAAAATCAATGCCATGGTCATCCCAGTCCCCTGACTTGAAACCCATAGAAAACCTCTGTGGTGAACTGAAGAGGAGAGTTCACCAGCATGGATCTCAAAATTTGAAGGATCTGGAGAGATTCTGTATGGAGGAATGATCTCAGATTCCTTGCCATGTATTCTCCAACCTCATCAGGCATTACAGGAGAAGACTCAGAGCTGTTAACTTGCCAAAGGGAGGAAACACAAAGTATTGACTAAAAGGGTGCCAATAATTGTGGCACACATATTTAACAAAGGTATTTTATTTATAAACCTGTGTTGTGTTTAAAATTGTTTGATATCCATGAGAGCAGAGTATTTTTGTGATTTTTTAAATTTATTTTGTTTTATTTTTTAAAAGGTTAAGCAATAAAAATAAATTTTTCCCAGCCTTTTTTGCTCACATTCACCAAGGGTGCCAATATTTTCTAGAATTCAGCCACTGCATCACCCGAGACTCTACCTATTATTATTAGTAAATAATTGTACATAACAGTATGTAATGGTAATGGAATTTTGTTTATTTTAAGATAGTATGTAGAACTGTACAACAGTGTTCCTTTTTTAGGGACTTTCAGGGATTTCTGCCTACAACATACTTTGACACCTCTGATTTCTGAAAACAAATATACACTCGCCAAACACATTAGGAACACTATACTAATACAAGGTAGGGCCTCCCTTTGCTCTCAAAACAGCCTCAATTCTACATCACATGGATGTTGACACGATTGCATCACACAATTCCTGCAGATTTTTAGGTGCACTTTTATGCTGTGATTCTCCGGTTCTACCACATCCCAAAGGTCTTCTATTGCAGTGGTCCCCAACCCCCGGTCCGCGGACCCGTACCGGTCCATGGGTCATTTGGTACCGGGCCGCACAGAAAGAATAAGTAACTTACATTATTTCCGTTTTATTTATTATCTGGATCTGAAAAATGAACGGATTCTCTCCGTCACATCCTTCTACGACTCAAGACACTTGTCTCGGTCACGTGATGCATGGAAACCTTACCACAGAGACCAGAGAGCGTTAGTGGGGAGAGAGGATGTTACTAATAGGACGCTGCTAATAAAGTTGCGATTTCACATTGGATTCACGTTTATTATTAGATTTTAAAAATACTACAGTTTTTATGCCGGTCCGATCATTTTATTTTGTTGTGTTTATCCGCCACACCTTAAAGGCCGGTCCGTGAAAATATTGTCTGATATCAAACGTGGCGCAAAAAAGGTTGGGGACCGCTGTTCTATTGGATTCAGATCTGGTGACTGGGAAGGCCACTGAACTCACTGTCATGTTCATGAAACCAGTTTAAGACATTTGCTTGGTGACATGGTGCATTATCGTGCTGGAGGTAGCCATTAGAAGATGGGTAAATTGTGGCCATGAAGTGATGCACCTGGTCGGCAACAATACTCAAGAGATGATTGAAGGCATTCAAGAGATGATTGATTGGTATTAATTTACCAAAGTGTGCCAAGGAAACATTCCCCACAACATTACACTACCTCCACCAGCCTGGACTGTTGACACAAGGCAGGTTGGGTCCATGGATTCAAAATTCATCAGACTAGGCAACATTTTTCCATTCTTCAAATGTCCAGTGTTGGCGAGTCTGTGTCCACTGCGGTTTCAGCTTTCTGTTCTTGGCTGACTTCTTCTGCTGTTGTAGCCCATACGCCTCAAGGTTCAATGTCTTGCATATTCTGAGATGTTTTTCTGCTCACCACAATTGTACAGAGTGGCTATCTGAGTTACTGTAGCCTTTCTGTCAGCTTGAACCTCTCTCATCAACAAGGTCTTGAGCCCTTGAGCAAGGCCCTTAACCCTCAACTGCTCAGCTGTATAAATGAGATAAAAGTAAGGTGCTCTGGATAAATGCATGCTCTGGATGTAAATGCCTAAGCTTTCTGCAAAGATAACACCATAGCTGTAGGCAATGAACACTGTAGCTTTACTTCTGTTTCAGATATTGCAAAATAATGCTTTCAAAACATCACACATTACAAAAAAAATCCCCAATGTGAAGAGTTTTCTGAGGCAGCAACATGAGTATTTCCCAATAACTTGTACTCTTCTTTAATTATGTGTTTGATAGTGGCCTTGATCCAGTATACACCCACATTCCAACTTTCTGGAATTCGGTTTAGAAAAACTAAACAAAATAAAAACAAACCAAAGAAGTAAAAGGACCAATCGTGGAACCTTTTATACTGCTGGATGTACCATTTTTTGTACTGCGGCTCCAGACAGAGAAGACTTCATGCAGCTCCATGCCGTGTTGATGTGTCGGCGAGATTTTAGGTGGCCATTTATCACAGCATCAACACTTCCATTTTGTGTGGTCTGAATAAATCTGTCTGCAGCATCTCACTCCCGTCTCTTCTACATTACCCTCTGTCTTTCCCTTGCTCTCTGAGTCATATTCTCTGCAGATTGACATATGCAGGAGGAACAGCTGGTGCACTGTTGTACATGTTGAGACAGTTCCATAAAGCAAACTAGTAATGTTTTAAAACATACGCTCCTGATCATTCTGGCATGGAGAACACCTACGTAGTTATGGTTTTCCACAAACACTGATATCAGGGTTTATCTCGACTCCAACCGAATGAATCAATAACACACCTAAAACGCACAACGACAAAAACAGCTCAAGCTGGGTGTGACCGATTTAAAAACATTTCCTGGTTATAACAGCTGGATAACAGCTGGATGTTTTCTCTCTTTTTCTTTTTTGTGCACAAGATCTAACCCAGATCTTCATGAGATCTATGGCGATTTACAATCGGAAGAACGTAAGCATGTGCTTGGTTGCGTCCACCACAAATACAGTGTACATGCGGCTTTCTGTTCGAGGAGAACATCTGAGAGGACTGAAGAAGGGAACATGTGTAGTAATCTTTCAGGTGTGGGTGTTTATGATGGGCATGATGACACTGCCTGTAGGCCATAGACAGCATGGCTAAGAAAGTGGGTCATTTCTCATGGAATAATTACTCAAGATTGGAACATTCTTATAGGCCATGCCCACATTACAGAGAGAGAGAGAGAGAGAGAGAGAGAGAGAGAGAGATTTAAATACCCTGGAACATTGTGAGCTAGGATTAAAATAGACATTTAAACAGCATCATCATCATCATCATCAGTGCCAGGCTATACAATCATGTAGAAAATGAGTTCAACTTACAATCTCTATTAATATACACTGCCTCCATATTTATACATAGAAACCCCTTCAAACACCTCGCATCAAAACTCTGGAGTGGAAAGAATGTCGGATCAGCGTATGTGCACATGCCAGCTTTCCACCGCATGCGGGTACCGCCTGTCACAAGAGCGCTCGTATTGGAGACAGGAGAGAGGTGGCAGAGGGAACGGCGCAGCAGCAGATGGCTCAGAGACAGAGGGGGTTGTGGGTAGTGAGAGTCTACCCTTCTCAGAGGCTCTGTGGCTCCTGTCGGCATTCCAATAGATCATTCAGATGGAGCCCCAGCGAGCTGCTTCACAACCCTCCCGATGCTCATCTCTTAATGAATCCGATATGCTTTGCCTTTCGCCTTACGCACGTCACTTCTTCTCACCTGTGTGTTACACGTCCACAGACATTGTGTGCATTAGGTGGTGTGTACGTTCTGCATCCAAACAGATCTTACTGCTTTGAACACACAGCAAGAAACTGCCTAGTCCCTAGAGAGCTCTAGAGAAAACTCTATATGCTGAAAAGACAGTGAGGAGTTGAACACACTCTCCATGTGAATGCGTGAGGAATCAAAGCAGCTGTGAGGTTTAGTGTGTTTATATTTACATTTATTCATTTGGCAGATGCTTTTATCTAAAGTGACCAAATGAGGAAGAATGCCACCCATGGCATGTCGCTGTGAAAAGAGCGGACAGTGACAGTGCTGCGAGATATCATTTCCAGCAATTTAACAAACACAAGTGTAAAAACACACACAGTCGTGTGAAGAAGAGAGTGAGCCGTAACTGAATTCACAGGATGGGATAGGTGCTGCTATTCGGAAATGCTACGCAATATTGTCACCAAGCTAAGCACCAATCGTTTCTCTGTGTGAAGGACTATGAATGTGTGTGGAATCACAGCAGCTGTGAGGTTTAATATGTTATATTTACATTCACTCATTTGGCAGGTGCTTTTATCCAAAGTGATGACGTGAGGAAGAATACAATCCAAGCATGTGGCTGTAAAAAGAAGTTGACATTGACAGTGCTGCAAGCACAAGACAGTTGTGTAAAACAAAGAGGGATCAACAACTGAAGTTGCAGTGTGTGCTGGTATCGAGAAGTGTTACAAAACAAAATTTTTTTTCCACAAAGCAGCCAAATGCTTGTCACAAAGCTAGTCACCGATAACTCTTCCATGTGTACGGCTGTGTATGTGTGTGTAGAATCAGAGCAGATTACATTTATTCATTCGGCAGATGCCTTTATGCAACGTGGCCAAGTGAGAAAGAAGTTGGAGCTGACCTCACAATAACCCTGAGCTCACACTAGCAAGTGACAAGTCGCTCGTGTCGCTTGGAGTTTGTCTCTTGTGGGTGTGTAGCAACTCATACTTTTGTCTGTCGTGGCAGTGCACTGTGCAGTGGATTTGCGAATTAACAAAGTAAGCTAACTGTACTAGCTCCATACATTTCCCAGAGGCACCAATAATCTGTGCTACTTCTTTCCAAGCTTTATTTGTCTTTGTTTCATTGCCTCATTATCAGATCCAGAGTGTCATAGGGCAAGATGTTGATGGAGGATCTGGTCTGGATGTGGTCTAGAATGTAACGATGACCTCTCTTCTTCATAACATTTGGATTTGAGATCAAAAGATGAATATGAGAAGAGAGTTTAGAGTTTATAGAGTTTCCTGGAATTTATATATAGACGTGTTAATTAAACGTTTTGTCACGTTTTGTATCAGACCACCCGACAAGCAAAAACACTGGAACATGTCACTGACAGGTGTTTCCTGTTACCCAGGTGTGACCTGTTAGATTGATTGCTTAATCAATAAATAGCTCTGAACATCTACTCTTGGTTTAAGCCTTCAGTTTTACCTGAAAAGACTGCACTTGTTGTTGAAAAGGATAAGCCATGAAACATGAAGATCAGGGAGCTGCCTATGGGAGAAAAGCAAGCTATTTTGAAACAGAAAAGAGGGAAACTCAATCAAGCCATTGCACAAACATTGGGCATAACCCATACAACAATTTGGAATATCCTGAAAAAGAAAGAACCTACTAGTGTACTGAGCAACAGACACCGAATGGGTTGGCCAAGGAAAACAACAACAACAGCTGATGACAGGAACACTGTGAGAGCTGTGAAGGAAAACCCAAAAACAACAGTCAGTGACATCACCAACAACCTTGACAGGGCAGGGGTGAAGGTATCAAAATCCACTGTTCGGAGAAGACTGAGAGCACGGGGAACATGGTGGACTGTGTGCAGCTCACTCAGGGGAGGAGCTATGCTAATAGGGCAGAGTCACTGGGCGGGGTTTAACCCAACATAACGTAACGTTAGGGCGAAAATGAAAACGGCTCGTTTTGAGACCCTGTATATAATTTATTGGGAATATAAAAAAAAAGGAGTGGGTGGATTTTTACCATTACAGGACGGTTGTGTACACACTCTGTCGACACCCATTTACATTCAAACACCATTTAAAAGTGAATTTTTAAATGTTTAAATGTCTTTAAATATTATTTCCTCTCATTTACGTCAAGTCTATACTTTTGCTCACCTCAAAATCGGGTGGTCTGATACAAAAGGTTCTTTGTTTCGTGTTGTTTAACAAATCTAGATGCAAATACCAGGAAATAAAAGCTGAAATCCGAAACTCTCATCTCATATCACTCTTTTGATCTCAAACCCAAATGTCTTTGGTGAAGGGCACAAACATCTGAATCTGGCCTTGCGGTTCCAATAGTTTCAGAGGGGACTGTACCTCCCTAATCAGCAAGCTAAAGGTGACAGTCACAAGGACAACCTCCCTGAGATCCGGAAAACTTCAGAGGAACCAGACTCAAAAGAGAATCCTTCCTCTACTGTATGACACTCATAATGCATGAATGATATGATAGAGACAATGGCCTCATTTATCTAGTAGGAGCACTTACACACGAAATTTGGTACTCATGGAAATCCCTTCATTTCGGAAAAACGTTCATATCCTACTCGCGCTCCTGAGCGTGTAAATCTAAGCATAAGAAGACTACATAATGTAACTGATTGACTTCAGATCGTAAAACACCATTTCCCTGTGTGACGTTCATATGATCACCTGGGTACAGTGTAGATCTTTTTTTCTCTCCATTTTCATGTCAAACCCCTTTTTTCTTTTCTTTTCTTTTTACACCTTACTTAATTCACACCTAAGTCATCTTTTCTCTAATTTGTCTCCAGAGTTTGACCTTATCAGGTGCTGCCATGCTGCTAAATATTTTTAGCATAAAATTGAAATAACTGGTACTTCTACATTTCTGCCTTTTCTTTCACCATTAGTGGTTATTTCATATTTCCAGCCTTCTGTGTGCTTTTGTGAGCGTCATTAAATGCAAATAAACTGTTAACTTTACGGGTAATCGGCATACACACGCAATCGGCGTTTCCGAAACTTTTGCAAATCTGGCAGAAATGTTTAGTTCAGTTTGGCAAACATTTACACACAACTTTACTAAAAAAAAACCCGATGAGGTCCGATCGACGTGACAAAATATACTTCATGTATAACATGAAAAGCTAAATTGCTCATATACTCAACTACATTCTGACATTGAAACGACACAACCAAGTAAATCAATTAGGTCTATTAATTAGGAATAATCCCCTGATCCAAGACTTAAAAGTTGGTGAAGTGACTGAGATGACCTTGCTTAGAGTGTTGCATGGGAATTATGGGTAGAAACTGGAGCCTGGTCTTCAGTCAGTCAGAGGGAGGGGAAGTGGAGCAGAACGTGCTGTGTTGTTTAACCCAGGCTTTGAAAAACCTGATATAGTTGAAGTGTGAAAGAGTCAGCATCTGCTAACAAATAAAATCAGACATGATTGGCAGGCAGCCGTGCTGCAGCGCCAAACCATTAGAGTGTCATATTACCCAGCGGTCTCATGCTTGGAGACAGCTTGGATTGACTGCATCTACTCCATGAGCACCTGCACTATGAGGGAATAAAAGGGTTTACACCATCATAATGCTACACACTCCAGCACCAGAGAGATAGACGATACCTGGACAAAACACAAAGAACACAAACTTTCAGTATTCAGTACATGCAGTATAAGAATACTTTTACCTTATCCATATTCAATTTGAACCTAGCAATTAAAAGAGAAAGCAAAGTGTTTTGCTACACTTACCAGGTGTATTTTCACGCGATGAGCTCTTTGTTTCGGGCGCCCAGGTGTACACCCTGATAATAAAACGGGAACGATGTATGGAAGTCTAAGGGACTGCGAATGTGACTCATGAAGCAAGTGATGCGAGCTGACGGTGATATCACAAGGAGAACAGAGTGCTCGCCATCTGCTGCCCTTTCACAAACGCACATACTCGCAAACGCACGTGCACACCTGAGGGTCTGTGCGCGATCTCACGTTTCACACTGACAGATTTTGTCAGTGGTTGCGTGTCTTCCAGATGAAGAACCGAGAAATGCGAGAGCAGCATTAAAAGGCAGCCGTCGTCATACGGTCTACGGCTCATGTAGAACAAACAGAATCTTTACATGACACCGAAATGCTTAAGACAAACAAAAGGACTTGGAAGAGAAAAGAAAATAGCCGTCACATCATCAAATATCAAACATAATAATGAGGAACTGAACTTGGTACTGTAACAAATATTCCATTACAGGTTTCTTTTATCTTTTATACACGAATAATAAAATCTTAACAAGTGGGTGAATACACAGTGTTTTTGTTTTTCCCCTCATGGAAATTGTCAATTTAATTACACCTAGGAATGTGTTCAGGCTACCAGCTGTTCATCACTGAGCCCTGTGAGGTTTTCCTTATGAAATCTAACAGTGATCTAAAGGGTTTCGAAGCTAACAGTGAAAACCCAACAGCAGAATCTCACAGTAACAAACACAGTGATGCATAATACATTACATCAATGTATGTCATTAAGAATTAAAAAAAGGAAACATTACATTTCCGTCGAAATGAACCAAGTGACATTACATCAATAGACACTATGTACATTTATACATATTTATACATACTGTATGTGCACTCGCATGCTAACATGAGGGCCAGTATTATAGAGTTTCACACAAAAATAAATCCATCCACTTTCGAGCATTTAAAAAAAAAAAAATGACTGCTGTCAAACTGGACACATCGATGGAAACAACTATTATATTATTCAGAGGTGGGAATAAAATGAGGATGGCAATAAAATCCATAACTGGTCATACAAACATCACCTGAGTGGGTTTAATTCCTAGATGCTACACTGGCGGATTTTAAAGCTGCATCACTGACATAACTAGATCCTCAACAGTTCACTGGGTTTCCTCTTAGCATGTGCATGGTTTGTTAATCAGTTTCCCCATAAGTAATTTCAGTCAAGCACATCTGCTGGATTAGCATGTGTCTAATAGTCCAAGTACACAAAATCTTCAGTCGTGTGTTTCCCACGTCACACACACACACACACACACACACACACATACACACACCCTCAGACCTAGTGTCTCAGATGCTGCAAGAGTTGAACAAGTTCAATGACGCATGAATGTTCCTTCATGGTAATGACAATAGCACACATGCCCAAGTCCTGCTTTTCTCTCCCCGCTGTCTCTACACGGGAAGACGACATCGTTCAGAGGCTGATGAAATCATGGCTTGCTTGTGGGATGACGAACACTGCGCGCTAAAAAACTTCCTCCTCTTCGGCTTCACAGCCATATTCTGGAAAGATAAGCAAAACTCCTGAATTGAATGTGAGATATTGGAATTCATTAAAAAAAAAAAAAGGTTTATAATATGAGCTCTCTCTCCGCTGCCAATCCCAGTGACACTAGCCAATTGTGGGATTGTATGTGGAAGGTGGCAGATAGCATTAATTATATACAGATCATACATTTTTTAGTATGTGCAATAAATATGCTTCATGTGCACAAAAAATAACTTGGCATTAAAAGTGTCATTTCACTTTAAAATAAAGTATATATTGTTCTTTGGCTTTTCTAAATTGTGTGCTGTTTTATGATGTTTTGCTTTCATACTGAGTTGCAAATGTAATTATCAATAAAGTGAATCGAACTCAAATGAGCATTTTCCTCAGATTGTGTTACTCAAATTAGAAAGGGTTTACACACTGTAAACGGCATCGAATGTTCTCTGATTTTCTTTTCAGATTAATAACAGTGCTCTGTATGCTCCCTATTCAAGAACGGGTGGTGTGCATTTGCCTATTTAAATCCACTGGCCAAAGTGAGTTTGCAGGCGTATAGCTGACTGTCAAACGTCTCCGTTAGAGAAAGTATGACGGAAACCAACCAAGGGAGTCCTTAATCTTGCCTAGATCTTGGTTTCACTTTTATTTAGACTTCTTGACCCTTTGACCTTGGTTTTGTCTATCAGTTTCTCTTGGACTCAACAAAGGTGGTCTTGACTACAACCCAGGGATCTGTGCATTAAAGACGATGTGGGGAAAGTGAAATAAAGACGACTCTGCCTGCTATCATATGGTGAAGATCTTCATAAGTACTCACATGATCTACTGATTATACATACAGTCAGGTGTTTGTTTTAAATGTATTTCTATCATTTAAATCTATTGAAACAATCCACCAAGACTGACTCATATACATAGAAACTGCCTTAAATATTCCATTCGATCTGGAAATTGAACTAACAGCCATTTTGATCATTAACTGTAACTTCATCACTGCTGAACCTGTGTTGCTTATACTGACCGTTCCCTCCCAGAAGCTTCATAGCACTGACGCAGGGCTCTTCCACCTCTTCATCCTCCTCTTCCTCAGTGGGCTCCTCATACGTCACCGGGCCGCTCTCTATGACTAGAGGA
This sequence comes from Ameiurus melas, assembly GCA_012411365.1. Classification (NCBI taxonomy): domain Eukaryota; kingdom Metazoa; phylum Chordata; class Actinopteri; order Siluriformes; family Ictaluridae; genus Ameiurus; species Ameiurus melas. Next base: position 2,518,413 of record CM022779.1, read on the forward strand.
GAAGTAGGCGCAGGGGGAGTCTCGGGGGTCACTGGAGGCAGCATCACAGCATTGGGTACAATCTAAAAATTACAGGAAAGAGAATAGCTTACAGTATGTTGAATTTTTTATTATTATTTTATTTACATGCTTCTATTGACCTTCAACAAACCTTGCATTAATCAATGATGGGCTGAGGCCAATTTTATTCGGCGCTCTGAGAAAACATTCACTAAAATCAATGACGGTGAGCAAGTCAGCAATAGTGTAGAAAAGAAGCGAATGAGGGGAAACTGGATCGCTGCCAATTATGCGGTATATATGTATTCGGTATTGACTACTTCAATAACCATAAGGAACAGTAGAGAAAAATACAGAGACAGGGCAGGAAGAAAAACAGAGAGAAAGTTATAGAAAGGGGGGAAAAAAATATTTGTGAGAGAGGAATCACTGCCTGGGGATGCGAGAGACCTAATTAATGAATAATGTAGAAAAGTAAAGATGAGTATGGAAGTATAAGCTAATTATAGCTGGCATATATGACATGAGGGTTGTCTCTAGGCAGTCTCTCTATAGGATTGGTAGCGACGGCAGGGTTCTGCTTCAGAAGCGGCCCCTCTGCTGGCCTCAAAGAGAGCATGTCGCTCTGCAACGGGTCCGACCCCGACTGAGTTAAACCTAACTTGGATCAGTCAGACAGAGCAGAGAATCTCTGAGACTCCTTAAATCGAACATGAAAAGAATGTGCATGGCAAATAATCTAGGTAAATAATTTAGATACTAAAATGAAACAAGTGTGAAAGTGTAAACTTTGCACTATATGTTGCAGCATGGCCCTGCTGACATTTTCTCGCGTTGGGCACAGGCATATCGCTGTGACTTCAAGAAACACAGTCATAAATCTCTTTGAGAGCTTCTCATAGTGAGTCACGCTACATTTACATTTTCCCCCTAGACTTTTCCTTGCGAACGAGAGAGCAGTCGGATAAATGCTCAGGATTGTTTGTTGATGGTGACTCCTTTCCAATTCCCTCACAGGAACACATGCGGTTATGTAACACCAATTCATTTTGCTGTCTCTCTTCCGCCAATCAGAGCAGCCACTCCACAGCAACCAGGACAGGACCAGGAGGTTGCCTAGCGACGGCCCAGTTGACCCCCGCCAGCATTCTGTGTATGTGTGTGTGCGCACTCTTTTTCTATGCCTGCACAAACCTCTCCCCCATTTCTCCCTCTCATTCTATCTCTCTCACAGCACAGCATCAGACTTAAATACAGGTTAAGCAGATCCTAAACTGGGTGCGCTCAGATGCACTAGACGTGTCAGAGCAAAACAGCAAATCATTCAATCAATCAATCAATCAACCAATCAAACCACGACAGTAGATCCTGGCTTCAGAATAAATATGAATTCCACTTAATGTGCCAGATGATTACTGAGAGCGATGTTGCACAGGACTCTGGGGCTCTAGGCGTTGGTTATCATTTTAATTCTGTGATAAGCTGCTAAAATCAAAATAAACTACCTCTATAAATCTAGGACATGTCCTTATAAACAAATTGACAATTTAGGATTTGCTTTGAAAAGTATAGTGAAATTGATTAAACCTCACGACCGTACTACCAGTCTGATTAGTTCCTCACCTGTGTAGCTGCTCTTTTCTTCTTGGGATTTGATGATATAAGGGGGCGGAGCCTGAAAAAGTGCAAAGATAAAAAAACGTATCATTAACACATTCTTACAGAGTGAGATTCGCATCTACAGGGTTACATTTCTTCCAGTTTCAAAACCACTCTGTCACAGGTAGAAGTACATATTTCAAATCACAATCACGCAGCTGCACACACGGTTTGCAGAGAGTTCATAACTGTGAAACATCCCACGGAAACAGGTAACCCCGGCAGACACTTCCAGGTTCCGTCCCACTTCGGACTGAATGCATGAAATAACCAGAGCAGCAGTGGATTCAGTTTCTCATCACCGGCTGTGCACTCCTCTTCAAAACTAAGTTAAGCATTCCGTCTCATCCCTCGCCTCCTCCTGCACTGCAGATTATTCAAGCCTGGCACTTTGTTAAGCCCAAGAGCTGCACCACTGGGTGAAAAGACACCCCCGGCACTGATGAAATACTTAGCTTACATCTGCCAGGAATCGGATTTCGACATCAAACATCCTGCTCTATTTAAGGCTAATATTAAAGAGACTGTTATGAAAAGTTAATTAGCCTTGAGGGAGGAGAGAAGCAGGAAATGACGGAACAATCTGGAGAAAATGACCTTGATGTGTGCCTGTGCTGCTCCCGTGCGTTTGTGCAGAGCGGAGTGATCTTGAGAGGCTCCAGACGAGAACGTACAATTTACGTCTCGTTTAGAACAGTCCAAACACATGATGAATAGAAGTAGACTAGATTTGTAGAGCAAAACAATAGCAGTCGGTAGTGCAAGTCTGAAAATCGAATTTCCAGCAGCAGTGGTGGAAAGAATCGTACTGTGAACTTCAGAGAATTTACATTTAAATGAAAGAGAAGTGTAAAGTGCACCTGGAGCAATTTATTATATGTTTAAATGTCACGCATAATTAAGGGATACACACCACCGTCTTCTACACACATGTCCCTTTCACACATGAAACAAAACCCATGGAAACGAAACAGTCATTAGCTACGAAGGGGTCAAATGTGAATGGAAGTGAGAACTGAACTCCAGCGAAGGGGCGATCAGCTGCACTTTGACATCGTACCAGTTTCTGGGAATGTAGGATGCAAGCAGAATGATGCCGGATGCATTACTGGGAAAAGGATGGCATGTTGGTTACTAGTTATCCGATGACACACTGATACATTTTAATACAACTGATTAAAAACTTTAGCTTGTAGCAAGAGAAGGAGGATAAGCCTACAATCAACAATGAAGAGGACAGGGATGCCTCGGCCGCCATCAAGACTCGTCCTTCAGGTTACTGATTTGTATTCATGAAATATCCTAAAAAATTGACTTCAAACAGGAAGGAAGCTATTGAAAAAAAAGTTATATTTCAGTCATCTGACCTTGCCGTGTCTTCGACCCTGTTCGACCCAATTCCAAACGCTAACTAGTTCATCTGCTGGTTACAATGGTAATTTCATATATATCATACAAACACTCAACCACTCGCTCTTGAGCTCGCGGATAGATGGACAGACGGACGGTCAGACAACCAAAACATAATGCCTCCACCACCTCCTGGTGAAGAAATAAACCGGTCCCTCCAGGATTTTGCGAGTGCAGAAATGGACGTAAACTCAAGGAAACGCCACTTTATTCGGAGGAGTTTGCAATTTTTCAACATTAGCACAGATTTTCCGCAGATTTCTTTGCCAAGATGCATCATGTGATGTCACCACAACGCGCGTTCAGCCCAAACCCTCTTCATTTCACGTGTGTCTAACATGATTACAGTTAAAAGTACTGTACACGGGCGGCTGTGGCGCAGGTGGTAGAGTGGGTTGTCCACTAATTGTAGGGTTGGCGGTCCGATTCCCGGCCCGGGTGACTCCACATGCCGAAGTGTCCTTGGGCAAGACACTGAACCCCAAGTTGTTCCCGATGGCACGTTAGCGCCTTGCATGGCAGCTCTGCTACCATTGGTGTGTGAGTGTGTGAGTGTGAGTGTGTGTGTGTGTGTGTGTGTGTGAATGGGTGAATGAGACACAGTGTAAAGCACTTTGTGTAAAAGCTCTATATAAGTGCAGACCATTATAAGGTCTCATTTTACCAGCAAACATCACTTGACCGTGCAAAACAATTTTGCAATTGCAAATTCGAGTAGTTTTCCACAAAAAAAAAACACAAAATAAACTGCGAAATCCTGTATGGACTGAGAAATATTGAGAAATTTCAGGACGATGTTTGTCTGGCAAATGAACAACACAGTACACAATGCAGTCAGTTATGAGTCAGTCACCTGCAGACTCATAGCGAATGGGCGTAATTGTAGAAAAACCACAGGAGATGTGCTAGTCCATTAAAACCATTGTATGCAGGATTTGTTATAGCCAGCATCCTGTGTAACGGGATAACGCAAAGCCCAAACATCAGCAGTACACCAACAATTTTCCTAATTTGGAGTGTCAAAATAAAAAATGGCCACATGCCATATCCATCTCTCTTCATTTACTTACATCCCAACAACAGCGTAAGCCTGGGCGGTGACTGGGCCTCCCTGCTGAGCTCTCCCAGAAGACTTGTGAGAGTGCTTTCCTGGCTGATAAACGAAAGTGCCAGTAATTAATCAGCTTAAGGAGAGGAGGAGGATGACGAGATGTAGACTGAGGGCTTGCTGCTTGCCGAGCAGAGGGGCTTCCATTTCCTTGTGATTCATTAAGCGAGGCAGCTCACACCAGCCATCTGCCAGATACAAGGCAAGTTAAGTCTGGCCTGCTTCGGCCAAGGATACTCTGTGAAGTGCTACTGGTGTGTGGAACTCTGGCACTGATCCCTACGGTAACGGTGGCTTTAAGGTTACCCAACACAATACCGCAAAACTCTCAGACTGAGGATCTGGATCCTATAGCGGGCTGCGACTAACACAATTACCAGCGTGAGCGAGCGACAGCAGGCAGTTGGCCTCTGGGCAGAATGTGGAGAATAGCTATCGACTGCTTCTGCTCAGAGGGAGTCAGAAGTGTATACAGTCTCTTAGCACTGGGCTTGTGAGATAGCCCATGAAGAAATAAATAGGAGTATCACCCAAATGCACTGGGCATTACAAGGGAGTGGAAAAGCTAAGAGATTGCTTTTAATCATTTTTCGAGTGACCTTCCATTCCATAGAGCAAGGCAGTGAAGGAAGAATCGACAACAATCCACAGAATCATAACGGGATCTGGAAAAGCTTGAAAATCAGTGAGCGCATCTGCCAATGCACTCAGACCCTGATTACTGTAATTCACCTCATTTGAAAATGAAATTCTCCAAACACATCTGTGGTTACCTAGAATACTTCATATACAATGGCATCTATGTAGTGGGTTAATCTTTCATTCGACCAGAAAGTGTCCTGAGACAGAAATCACTTTCAAAGAACCGCACTGTCATAAAAAAAGGCCTTTTGTTTCAAAAGGTACAAACAAGGAAAATGATCTGAAGTGAAAATCAGTTCAACGGATACATTAGTGGTCCTTAAATTCCTCTTAAGAAAATGTATAAAACACGCACCACCAGTGAACGTACCCTAAACCTCTAGTTTATACCTTAAACCTGTCATGTAGGGGTCTTCCATATGAGCCGTCAGGAGTTGGCCTGCGAGCGCTGGGAATGACGAACATGGATTTGGCCGATGTATGTCTGCTGATAATAGCAGGATCGTTATAATGCTACGCTCTATATAAATGTAACGCGTTGGCGTTAACTAAAGGTGTTCTCGTTGCCAATTATGACCTGCCTCAAGCGGTGATTACCTTATACGGCGAAGCCACTAGTGCCTCTATGGAGGCGCCGCAAGTCACAAAGGACCTACCATTTCCAAGGACGGAGGCTTGATAACATGATATAAAATAGCCAGAATTATTGTAAGAATGAAATTGAGGAAGACATGGCTGGTCAGCTCAGTAAAACAAACAGACAAACAAACAAACAAAAAAAACCCCAGCAACCACCCAGTATCCAGCAAATGTTCTTTTATGTGCTTAATGGAGCGAGGCCACAGAAGCAAGATGTTTGTTCGGGGAGCACAAAGCCACTATAATTCTTGAGAAATAAAAGAGTTGTGTTTAGATGGCATCTTGAGATGAGGCTCTAAATGTGACTACTGAACTCTGACCCTTCACCGTACACGCTTTCTATTGTTGTGGTTTTTTATTTTCTTGTGCCGGCAGGGTTTGGCTAGGGCTGAGCACATCCGCACGGGAGCTCCCACAATCCCTGTGGGCTGGCAGCTCACACAAAACAAAGCCAACCAGGAGTGACATCCCATATAGCACCCTTTGCCAGCTCCCATGCCACGGTCTGCTATGTGTATTATACATTTTTTTTGCCAGTGTGGATGCATTAACAACATTTGAGCTAGGTGTGAATGACAGTGGAGTGTGAAGGACACCTTGGCAAATCAGAGTTTGTCAGAATGTTCTTGTGAAGCATGCAAAGGTCACGCTAAAGGAAAACCTTGTTTGATTCAACTTCTAAGGCTCGTACCGCGCTCTTAGAAAGTATTATATTCATTAGATAATTAGCAGGGCGACATCGATTTCAGTTCAAAGACGGTCTCTACTATAGGGAGAGGGTTCAATCCACTTTTCACATAAAAGACCACGAAGATCTAATGGATTATCTTTGCTCAACAAAGTCGGCGAGAATTCCACATGGATCAGCCAAACACTCACATGCTGTCCAATGTAATGCCAGGAAAGCCCCACACTAAAAACATTATGCAGCATAAGACATCACATGCAACCGATAAAACATCAAATGTGAGTAAAAATAAAAACAAGTTCTCCGATGACAAATTACAGTGACCATATTGAGAGCCTATACTATTCACAAAGAGAGGTCTATCTTGTGTGCCGGGTCCATGACTTAGCATAGGGACAGCCACAGACAGTGCTGAATGCTTGCTTGCTGGGCCGCCCTGGTGAGGTAAAGGGGGGAGGGGGCATGGGGCAACCTGATGCCAGGCTGCCTGCCTGCTCCCACCCCAAGACAGATGGCAAATGAGCTGGCTAATGGAATGGAAATCACGCAAGATATATTTATCCACTTAACAATCAATCCCCATGTTGCCATATCATCAATAATGTTCCATACGGCGACAGATCCGGTGAGACACAGCGAGAGAAAGCAGAATGACAAAGAATTAAACACACTAAGGAATCATTTATTAGCTCTGTATACAACCATCTTACAGACTGTAGACTTACAAATGAGTAGGCTCCTCCATATTTTCTCCACGCAGCAAACAAAGTTTAATTGAAGTTATAAATGAAATAACATCTTCCTTCTCCTTCGTCTATGCCGGTCTTGTGTCACATTAACCACAAAGCAGACATTAACATTTCAGTCACTCAGCCAGCTCTATAGTAATAAAAGTCCATGGTCGTTGTAGAGGGAAGTTAAAGATTCAAGATCAAGCTCTTCTAAACTTGTGGGCTTTGTAGGTAGACAAACACGTTTAAGTGGCTCTCGCTGTGAGCTCAGAAAGCTTGACACAGCTGCAACGGTTTTTGTAGATGAGCTCTGTACTCCTGCAGGGCCCATTTTGCCAGCCAGTCAATAAGGCATGTCAATGAACTCTGACAAGGGGAAGTAATAATTCTGTTGATCCAATACTGCATGTCAGTTGAGACTGCATGAATACAGAATACAAAATACTAAATGCAGACTGAAGGAGAACCTAAAATAGCAGATCATATTTCCTTAAGGGGGAGAGCGTTTAAGCGATGGTAGCGGACCATTCTGAAACATGAGGCTTCAATCGCTACAATCAAATAAATGACTAGGCTGGAACCCCAACTGATAAGAATATATTAAATCACGTGTGCTATTGCTCTACCTTGATCCGTAGTATGTGTTCCTATCTTTTGTTAGCTGCTGGTTGCTATGGTTTCGCCAGCTAGCAACAAGCTAGTGCCAAAAAAGCCACATAAACACCATAGCTAGATACAAAATGTATGCTAAACACCCGGTTTGACCACAATTCAGACGTCTCCCTGTACAAATGGGATATCGCACTCATTTAGATTAAAATTCGAATGTATTCACGCTAACGTATATTAGAATTGTAGTAATGGGTGAATACTTGTGTTTACTTCTATATTGTTTTCATGCTGTGCGTCACCATTTCTTCACGATTTCTGCTGTTTTCTGAACAGGCTTGGAGTGTTCAACAAACCGAAAGACAACACTGAATATCAACAGCATATCTATCACTTCAAACCGTCTAGCAGCTTCGAGAATATCATCAGCTGTAAGTAGGAACAAATATACGGAACTAAAATATGCAGAAGTTCAGAAAACAGGTTGGAGTTGGAGGCTGGAGTTGGTGTGGTGTCGTATCATCCTTTCTCTCTCCCATCGCTGGTCACATCACTCCACTTCTCACATGCATGGAGGTAAATGTTTTTTCTTGAACTTCGCATTGTGATAAATGCTTGGCCTCCTGTAGCTATAGCTCGCCAAATCTTACTACAATGAATGCTTTCTGGCTGTACTGTCACGTCGCTGCTGGTGTGAATACAGAATAATAATAATAATAATAACACATCAAACATTTCTGACTGAGCATTTCAGGAGAACACACAGCAGAGACCGGTAGTGCCATGATTTGCATGCTACAGGAAGGCTCTTTCAGATAAGCAGAGCAGGATATAATGGAATTCCCATGAGCCCCTGCTCAGGACACACCCGTGTGATATATGAGATATAGCAAGCGAACGCAGCCATCATATCTCTCCCACAGCAATAGTCGTCTGGCTTGACTAAAACATAATAAAGGTCAATCATGAGTAAGTCAAAGGTACTGTACTTTGCACTGTGAAAATAGTAGGACTGGAGGAGACAGTCTTCAGACATAGATCACTGATCACGCTCGCACCACACACACATAGAGAAGGGGATGGGAGCTTAAAGCACCTAAGCGGACCAAAGAAAGCTCGCTTACATAGCACGAAGTCATTAAACATTCAGCTTGCACCCTCAGTTCCTGTGAGATGAAAAAAGATACTGGAAGGACGCATACATTAAGAGTTGGGTGAGTTCCACACCTCCTGGTGTCAAGACAGCTTATCACACGTCCTGCAGACCACTGAGGAAACACCCCCCCCTCCCCCCCAGGGCCTGGAGGCTGAAGGAGGGTGCTTGGTGGGTGGGATCCAGGGCAGAGTTGGAAGAAGTGATTATCCTCCTGCTATCGTCCTCTCCAGTGGTTCAGCAGGAAGGAAGCACAGGGGGTTGTCCTCCACTGTTATGACTGCTTGGTTCATACCTCAATTTTCTCAAAGGATGCCTTCTGTGTGAAATGGGCGGACTGTGACCCTATGGTGCCAACCTCACCACACAGGCATGGACATTATGAAGTAAGACATGATTTAGAGCAAGATATATACTTATGGAATATAAAAAAAAATAATAACTACGACTGCTTCTGAACTTACCAACTCATCTTCGGTAACTTCTGCATCCTGGCTATGAACGTAGGAAATCCGGAGCCTAGCCGAGAAGCACAAGGTGGGGATATACCCCGGCACCACTGCCATCACAGGGGACATGTCATTAACCTAATCTATTTATCCAATTTCCTTCCTCTTTCAGTTGGCACAGCATCCGCCATGCTCCCAGATGAATCAAAGTGATATCCGCCATGTAAATTTGAGATGTGCTGACCAAAGTGTATTATTTCTGCTTGAGCTCTGTTTGCGCCTGCTTCGTTGGCGTGAGATGAATGAATGCACCACATCATGTGCACTTCAAGCGTGCAGACTGCATCTGGTGTAGTGCTTTACACTTGACTACACCGACAATGTTAACCATTGGCACGATTTGCACTTGAATCGAATCAAAGTACCAATCTAGCTTGTATATAACAGCCACGATGCACACTTTCATTACCCAGACTTCGATAAGCTGCAGTGTGACACAAACCAAACCTTCGAAGTAGGCGTTGTGAGTATAGACCGCTTAATCTTACACACAGTGACTCATGGAGGCATTGTTCAAAGTGTAAAAGATGAACCCATGTACCACCTTTCCCTCTTTGAAGCATGGCAAAAGTCGGATCGTGAGAAATCTGGACCCTGAAAATGGCTTCACCGGCCAAAAAAAGACTGAGAACCACTGCTCCTCAATCACTCACAACACACAGACTGTATATTCACAAGCATGTAGTGTGGAGGTTGTTTAAACCCCAGTGCGTTCTAGTGAACAAAACAGTGTGGGGGAGTAAATATGCCCTAAACTGATCACACAAAGAATCTGACATGGTGCAGGGTGGCTGTGAAGGAAGTACCAATTTTCTCTTCGTGTATGGCTGTGCAGCTTGGTAACAGCTCTCGCTGTCATCATGATGCCCTTTGTTGCATCCGGTCAGAACGACAACGAAACCCAAAGAGCGGGAGAGTTCAGAGGATCTTTCTTGCCACCTCCGCACATGTCAGCGAGCGTACACATTCTCGATGCCACCAGGAGACATAAGCCTCCATTAACAGACAAGGTCTAGTCTGGTTTGGTGGAGAAGCGAGTGGGAGAGGGCTCCAGCTGAGACAGCTTGAGCAATGTGAAATGTGACTGACTCAACCTCCCTCAGCACCTAAAGAGCAGATGGAAAAGCAAGGCGAGAAAGCTCAAAGGGTTTACAAGACGGCCTGTCGGTGCTACAGTGCTAACTGTTCACCGTGCGCCTAACCTGCTGTTGAACCGAGCCATTTAATTTCTGCTGTGCAGAGGAGGAATACGTGCTTGAAATTGAATCACATAAATGGAAGCAAAAAAATAATAATAATGATTATAAATGAAAGCTTGGGGATCCCAGTAAGCGTTACTGAAATAAATCTTTATGGTCCTCATTAGCCAGAATTTATTGTTTCAATGTAATTCACTTAGTCACTGCTAATTCATTTGGGGGCTTGTGAAGCTGCTTATATATATGTTGCTTTCATTACTTGATAAGCTTATTGGCAATGGGGTCATCACTCACCATAGAAAACAATTTGCAATCTACATGTATATGTTCCCCTGAGAAAATCCAGCTGTTATAAGAATGTCGTTCCCATCAGCAGGAAGTGGCTCCCTGACTCCTACTACCATGCATCCTCCAGACTAGCAGACCACAGCCCACTGATAAATCACAGCACTAAACAATAGGAAACTCTACGTGGTGAAATCTGGTCTAAAGCATTTTGGGTCATAGGTGAGGCATGAAATGAGCCACAGAATAAGGCCTGGCCAGTGGCGACGAAGTGAAGTTTAGCTAGTTAAACTGGCGGATACAATCCCAAGCTTCCTTTTATGCTCCATTTGTGCCTCTTCTTCTTTGTAATCCATGCTAATCTGGACGTCTCCCTGCCCCTTCCAAGAGGAATTTTCTTGTGTATCATCCCTTTCATGCTGCGAGCATGGCTGCAGAGGCTTTGTATAGGGGAGGGTAAAGCCTTCAGAGACATAATCTGTCACAGTCTCAGTGTGTCTTATAGTCTTATTATTATAAGAAAACCCAGCACCCTTTCCGCTCTGGTTACTAGGAGGGGGTTGCTTCAGGGATTTGGTGACATGGAGCTCCACCAGTATTAACCATGTGGCATGCTCCACTATCGGTTGCTTTTAAACGATGTCTGAGTTTAATGGCTGAAAGCTCTGTGCTGAACCTGCTGTTGTGGGGGATGAGTAGCCAAACCCATGATGCAATGCTGGATGCAAAGCTAGAGTTGACTGGAAACAGTGGTCAATGTTGCATTTCCACTGGGAGTAAGAAGCCTTGTAACAGTCTGTGAAACGCATCAGGCTAACTCTGTACTTGGGTCATTCGGAGCTATGTCTAACAACATCAATGTCACGAGAATGTGATGCAAAGCTTACTAAACGCCCCCTGTCGAAAACACACACACACACACACACACACACACACACACACACACATATATCCACATCTCAAGCCATGTTGTCATTATGCGAGAAAGCCACACAGATATAACACGGTTCTATTGTCAGAATTCTCAGCTGTGTTACACGGCAAAACACCGGCTGTGATTTCAAAGCAGGGGGAGGTGCTGTAACATGAAGATCAGACAAGCATCACATAGCACACTGGGAGGAGACAAGTCTGGATGTGTTGTCACTCTCTTTGAGTTATGTGCATAGAGGATTTATAAGCAGGTCCTCCTGCCTCAACAAGTTCAGATTTGCACTTCAAAACCTGAACTCTGCGAGAACTAAAGCCTCATAAAGAACATTTAAAAACATGCAGTAGTGCATCCAGGGAGTTATGAAAGACAAGAAAAGAGAGCAAAAGAAAGGTACTGTATGGCATACTCCTTATGCCATACTCATCCAGGAGAAGCGCTTTTCCATCTCCGTTAGTATGGAGGTCATGCAGTAGGCTTGTTTTTGCAGGGGTGGGGGTGGGATGGTGGGATGGTGGGATGGTGGAGTTGAAACAGTGTGTCATCCAGTTTAAGGAACGGTGTAAGGAGCGGCTTGTATATACAAAAACAGATTCGGTCTCTCTGCTCTTAGTCTGCAGGGTAAATATGCAGAGGTTAAGAAATGTAATGCATTAACATGAAGCCGATGCAAATGAGATCCTTCAGTGAGAGTGAGTGGCAGGTACTTTTTTAGGTCTTTCAACACTTAATTCTTGCACAGGCAAAAGGGAAGGAAATATTTGCTCGTTTTTGTCAACGGGCCACGAAGAAGTTTGACTGGTATAAGAAATTGAGGCACTAAGGCCAAATTGTCCTCCCACAACAGTTCATTAATGTTTTCCCGTGCTCCAGCGGGAGGGAAACTAAACGTTTTCTCTCCACCAAAGCTGTAACTAAATTAGAGTTTATTGTCAAATTTGTTCCACGTGCCATCCGTGACATAATTTAATACCTTTTAATAAGCCCTAGCAGGGAGCTGAAGTGATTTTGCATTACATCTGTTTTGAATAGCAAAACCGTTTTACTTTACAGCTTAAGCCCCTGACAAAAAAGAAAAAAGGCCATGTTTTATCATATTACTGCTTAAGAATATTTGAAGAGTGTCTATGAAGGGGTCTAGCGCCTTTGTTCCACATATTGTTTACTGTATGCGAGCATAAAATGTAGAGTGAAACGATCATTTAATCGCTTTTGCTACGTCTGGAATACAAGACCTCCACTGCGGTTCATATGTCTGATTCTTCTTGAGAAAAAACGGAATGAGAAAATGTTATTTGTGAAACAAACCTAGGAGGAAAAGTCACACAATGAGAACCCTAAGTGAAGCACAGATTCATTACTTTTCTTACACAGACATTCGGAGCCCTAGAGGACTATTAATTGGAGACGGGGCAAGTTCGGAGAAAGGGCCGCAGGGTGCCAGGTGACAGCAAACAGAAAAGACTGGCACAAAATTGATGACGAGGTCTCTCCTGGTGGAAACGACTCTGAAGGTCAGCCAAAGCAAGACAAATTTATAGAGACGGACAAGGGGAAAAGTACTCTATCAAGGACGGCGAGATCCTTTCAATCCAGTCTTTTGTCAGAGGTACAAAAGAAGTATTTCAACACTCGCAGTAAAAGCAGCACTACTACAGAATGAAGGAAAGCGCCTTCAGTGCAAATGAACCCATTATTCCATAAAACAGCAGTCACTAAACAGCTTGCTCTGCTGAAAGGAAACTCTCTTTGTTAATTCTCACCTTTTCCCCATGAGGCTCGCAGGCTTGGCCAGACCCAGATTGCTCTTATTGGGTTGTTTCTTGCGGCGGGTGAGCTTCTTACGTCCAGGGACAATACCAGACACTTCCTCTGTCTTATGTGCTGGACTGCTGCTGCCTTTGCTGTTCAGATCTCGCAGTACATCGTAATTGATTTTGCTCGAAATCTTCTTCTGTTCCAACATCTTCTCTATTGCCTCTCCTGCGGTGCTGGCCCGAATGGGCTCCCGCCTTTTGGATGTTTTTTTGGGCTGCACAGTCACAAAGAGAGAGAGAGAGAATGAGACGAGCCGGAAGGAAGGACAAAGCTCTGTACGGGAAAATACATAAAGAATCAGTACTGATGAGCTGCTCCGCACGGCACACAATCCTGCGACTTACTGAAAGTGCAGCGTCGAGATAAAGTTCCACGGCTAAAACATACTACGTACTTATTCACAGAAACGAACCGCACACTGTCCCTGTTTGAGCCAGTCGAAAATGATCTAAATGTAAACCCCATAGATATCGGCATATTATATCATCATATGATCATCGAGTGATCGGCTAAGCCAGAGTTTACGTTTCAGAGTGGAGCAAATCCCGGCATGACAGCCCTGACTTCTGTACGTGCTACGTGGACTAGTTTCTCAGCATCTTACTAGAGGTCCAGCGGTGCAGATGACAACATCAAGAGGTTAGGTTCACCCAGCACAGAGAGTGTGGGCTGAAACCAGACGTTCCGTTTGGTTCAAATGCAAAGTGTGTGTATCCCGGGGACACCGATGTGTTTGAGAACACTAGCGCAGGAGCAGGGCAGCGGCCAGGACCCCAGCTTAGTGCTGTCACAAACGTGATATACTCACCTTCTCTTTATAGATCCCTTGCTCTTTCTCCTTAGCTATCCTCTCTTCTTTTTCTGAGCGGAGCAAAAATAAACAGAACATGTCACTTACCCTATATTCATGTCTTGTTTATAGAACTGCCGTATAAAAGCAATATTGCGCTCGCAGTCTTGAGGTTATACCGAATGTCAGCACGGCCGTGATTATCTACGGCGCTCGCCCAGCAGCCTTGGCATCGCTTAATTATGATAAGATATGAAATATGTCTATAGGATTGTTAGCAGCCTTAATAAAGATGGTTAAAAAAGGGTTATAAAAAGGTCTAATTAATTAGCTAAGCTCTCTCGATGAAAATATGAGAGAAACCTAACCTTTAATATAATCGCATTTATTCTAAAGCAAACTAAAATAAAAACCTTTAAAGAATTACATATATATGTTTTAATAAAACCACACGTGCCACAATTATTGGCACCGCTGTGTACTTCATGCAACCTCGCTTTGCCAACATAATTGGATTTTCTCCTGGATGAGATCAGAGAATACAAAGGAAAGAATCTGATACCACACAATCTCTCTAGATCCTCTGATGTCCTAGGTCCACTCATCTACACTCCTTTTGAGCACACAAATTTTTCCATGGGGTTTAGGTCGGGGACAGGGACAGCCATGTCAAAAGCTTGATTCTGTCATTAAAAAACCTTTTCTGTGAACAGGATCATGTTTAGGATCACCCTTTCTGTATAACTATCCTTGTTTTTACACCTTGGATGTTTCTTTTTTTTTTTGTTTTTCTGACCATAAAACCAAGTTCCGATAGCGTGTTGCAAACTCCTGGTGTTTACGGTTTGTTTCTTCCAGCACGTCTTCTTAATAGTTTGTCGGCATGTCTAATATCAGGCATGGTGACCCCTAAATGTTACCGTCTTCTGTAAATATCCAACTGTGATCGTTGGAGAAGGTTTTTTTTCCCTCCCTAACTATCCTTCTCGCTGTGCGTGGGGGGCAAAAGAGACTTGCGTCCTATCCACGTCGGTTCATTATCCTGTAGGTCCAGCTGTTTTGAACTTCTTCATTAATCAGCGGACGTGAACATTTTCAGGTATTACAAGACATTTTTTATAGCCACTGAATTATGTATGAAGGTCAACACACTTTTTGGTCCATTTCTTTAATTGTTGTCACGCTGATGAACGACTAACACAATTTGGCCTCTGCGTCGCCTCGTATTTATACGCCGGTGAAACAGGATATCATGGACGACCAATTAAGAGTCGCTAAACATTCAGGTGAACTTAAGAAGAATAAAATATAAATGGGAACATGCTTCAGATATGTTTATCAGAATTTCTAGGGGTTTCAATATTTGGGATACATGTGATTTTGTTAGAAAATACATTTTTGCCCCATAATGAATTTACTTTTATTAACTATTGCAATTTTTTGATTGTATTTGTCTAATACACGGTGATTAGCACTATAGCGGCATAACAATAGCGGCATATATAATATCGGCTTCCTGCTACACCTACAGTGATGTAAGAAATTAAACTTAAGCATAATGAAGCATGCTTTGTCTAAGATTTATTCCTATTTGAATACTTGAGGAGGGCAAATATCCTGAAATTTGATTTGAAATTCGCTCAGAGGTACTAGCTCACTTTATCAAATGGGTTTTTAAAACAACAAATCCCTTCACTTCATTAAGCTCTATTTTCATCCCAGACGTTCCGCTTCTCTGGGCTTCACACCTGCTGGGTTGATAGCCATCTGTACTGCGAGAACTAAGTGCGTGGTAATGAGTGCGTAAAGCTCATCTATCTGTTCCCTTACCTTTCTGCTCCCTTAGATACTCCTCATTCTGCTTCATCCACAGCTCCGTCTTAGCCTGCACCTCCTTCTCATTGAGAATGTACTGCACAGGGGAGAGCAGTGTTGATAAGGGGCAAAATGCTACACATCGAGACTGCAAGCTGTCAAACCGTTCTCTAATGAGCTGATTAACCCACAGAGTGTTCAGGCAAGCAGGACTGTGAACATGCATTACAGCACATAAGAGCTAAGAGACATTAGGGATGTTTCGCGAAATACTGAGAACATCTCTTTCAACTTTCCTAGCTTCAGAAGACACAAACCTTTTCGATCTCGTCCTCTTCTATGCCTTCCAGGTCAAGCTCGCCGTTAACGGACTTGTCCTCTGTAGACACAAAGAAACAAAGGCATGAATTAATTAACGTCCTAAAGAGACATGCGCCGCTGGTTAGTTATTCGACTTCATTTGCTGTTTTAGAATCAGTGTCCCGAACAATCAGTATTTTTACGTGCGGACATTTTTGTCAATCCGGATGAATTCAATCCTACTGCAGATTCTGAAAGTACTGTTTATATGTACCTTAAACGTTGCAATCCGATTCATATGTGTTTTACGTGTGCGTTACACATATTCCGAACAAAACGTCTGCACTGGAGCAGAGCGTCTGTCGTCGCATTTCTCTGCACTGCGCATGTGTGCAAGGTATTTTGGAATCTGATCGAGTAAATAACGGGATTCAAGCGTTTTCATGGCTCGTTTTTCCTATTCACCGGATTCTTTCAGATCTTCACCAACACTTTCAATCCGACCGAGCTATCAATCCGATTATTTGGCGGAATGTAAACGTACCTAATGATGCATTTCCTCCTGATCTCTTATGACCTTACCCTAACAATAGCAACTTTTTTTCCCTTTCCCCTCGTTTTCTCCCCAATTTGGTCACCTGCCGATTCGCACCCACTAACCAGCTCTCCCCTATCAGACAACTGCTACCTGGGGTGGCTGTGGGTTGGCGATTCGATTCCCGGCACACATGACTACATGCCGAAGTAGTTGTGTGAGTGTGTGTGTGTGTGTGTGTGTGTGTGAACGAGAACCAGTGTAAAGCGCTTGGGATAAAAGCGCTCTATAGGTGCAGACCATTTACCATTACCAACCAGGCAGTGTGAAGGCTAACACATGCTTCCTCTGTGACACAGGAAGCCAGCCAACCGCATCTTTACTATGGAATGCCATTTTAGTCCAAATGACACAAATTTGACCATGACATAAATGGTGAGTAAATGAAACAATACATATATAAACGAGTCAGCGAATTACATAATACTGAAATCATTCAGTATTATAATTAGTACTCTGATTTATTGTACAATATTATTTCATCATACTCGTTTTTATCAACAACTCTGTCACATTTCACAGTTCGTTATTTATTAACAGCAGGGATTACTTCATATCAAAAAACTACTTTAATTTTTTTTTCTTCCATAATGAGGGTTTGCTGTGGTATAAGATTTTACGACAAAACATTTTAAGACTACTAGAAAATAATCTTCAGGGTGGCTGAAGTTGATTATTTTCCTTTAACGCCCCCCCCCCCCGGCTTGTTTCATTCCTTACTTTAAACTGTAAACTGCTGTATCAATGACTTCACATGAATAATAGCTCGTTTAGTTTCATCTTTCTTTATTCAATAAAACCTGTGGCTTTGGAACCGAATTTAGCTAGAGGTTAGCCGACTGTCAGTTTATGTTCAGCGAGCATAAAGAGGATAGGATATGGGCTAACCTTCATCCTTTGAAACAGTAACGACTTTGGAAGGCACAAGTGAAAAGTGTCACTGGGCAGATGACCGGTGACATTTATTAAAAATAAATAAATAAATAAATAAAGCAGGCAGCGTCTGTTTATCTGGTCTTCTGGGCAAGCTTTTCCATTAACCCAGCAAATACCCTGGAGCATGATTTAGTGATTATCACCAAGCCACACTAGCAGGGAGATAATTTAGCATCGTAGCTAATTTTTAAATGAAACAGAATCATCCGCCTGCTTGACTGGAGGCCGGGGGACAAAAGGAGGGGGGACAAAAGGAGGGGGGTCACAGAAATCCAGTCCTAATTAGACTTCCATTTCATTAAGGAGCAGCGTCACTTCTCTGACAATAACACATGCCCCTGCCATCTCTGTGCAGTAATTATCCAGAATACGAAGGGAGAAAACAAAGCAATATGAAATGTTATATTCGATGTAAATAGTATATTCTCCCAATTAAATATAGATATTTTTTAATTGTCGAAATTGTAAGATCTATGCTCCATTTACACACTTGGGCCATTAGAAAACGATCCTGTTCTGTAAAATGATCGAAGATTGTGACCTATTCAGAGCACACACCTGTCTGCTTCTACACAGTTAGCATTTACGGTGAGGGATGTGTTCATCTCAGTACAAACACACGATGCCAAACAAGCAACTAAAAATACTGACTCTCAAAATTAGGGATGCACTGATCCTGTTATTTACCATGCTTGAAGGTGTAGCTGTAAAAAAGTCGCCTCTATTTTAAGCCTCTGAATGTCCAGCTCGTTTAGCTCATTTTAGATTACCAATAGAACGTTTATATGTCATCGACTGAGGCAACCGAAAACCGATCCTCCCTGAACGATCACGTTGAATCGCGTAGCCCATAATCGGACGTCGATCTGAGATCGAGCCAGCATCAAACACCGACGGTATGTAATTAAACCGGTGCACCCGTACTTAACACACAGTGGTGCATTTACACCTACAGATGAATCATATTGAATCATTTTGCTACCTGCACATGTGAATAAGTAAATAATTCCTATAAATATATCTCTAGCTGAAGTCTAAGCACAGATACGGACCTAAACTCCGACGCAGAATCGGCCGTTCAGGATTGCATGGCGCGTTTAGTTTCAGCAGGCGAGTCTTATGTGACAGAATAAGCTCCTTCCCTGATAATTAAGAGCGGCGAGAGGAGCAAGAAGGGGTCGACCTGCGATATTGCTGTGAATTAGACGAGCCTTTGCAGATCAGGATCTCCGCAGATGTTCATTATCGAAACTGAGTGGTGCTTTCACTATGACCGACACCACACACACACACACACACACACACACACACACACACACACAAAAAACACTCAAAAAGAACAGCTAGAAGATAGCAGCCACTCCAAAGAAGAACTCATTTTACATGTGGGATGAGAGAGGAAATTGGGTCACAGTCTGTCAGACAGCTTACATTCGCTTTCTTGCCTGTGTGGCGTCGGAGACATTTCCGATTCAGAGACGCAAAAAAAAAAAGAAAAAGAAAAGAAAAGCTTCCAACAGCCTGCCGTTGGTCTGTGATAGCAAGTGCACGATGAAAATCTTACAATTAGAATAAAACAGCCTGGAACTGCCACTTTCATGAATAGCTCACTGGAAATCCACCAGCGTTAGCTAAAGGTCCTGCTCTTGTGCTTGTCTAAAGCTATCGGTCAATGCAGAGCCATTCGACACCATACTGACTGCATACATTTCCACTTTTGTAACATGATCAGCACTGTGCAGTGTTATCACTCGCTACAGCTTCTCTGACACAGTAGAAAGAGTCATTATCCGATGCTGGTAGAGCCTCTAAAGGTCAAGGGTGAAGGAATGATTACTGTAATCATATTTTAACAAACAAGATGCTCGCTGACCTGTGATGATTCAGGTGATCATTTTGACCTTATTATTCGAACCAGGACCATAAACCCATTACACCGGTGGACAAACCAGTAGTCCGGGCTCCTGGGACAAGAAGATGTTGTATCTAGGCTATCAGTTAACAACCAGAAAAAGAGGGGGGACGGACACTACTCCGTATAGACGTTTCTATAAACAAGTTTTCGTTTGCTTTCACTTAGTTTGCTTCACGCTGATGTAACATATGTTTAAGCTGGTACTAAAGCGCACACTACTCGCTCCGAATCCCACCGCCCGCTGCACTATACACATCAGTGCCGACGTGCAATTAAGTTTGACAGTAGAAATCTTTTCACAGGGATTAATTAGCATGCATGGATGACATATGGTCTGCTCAGAATCGGGAACCTGTGGATACACTGAAGAACCCGAGCATAATTTTTGCTGCAAAGCCGACTTCAAACTCTCCAGCTATAAGGAACCTTCAGGAACTGAACACAGACTCCAGTGATATCTCTTATGTGAAATGTGAGGACGGAACACGACACCTCATAGGTGAAACTTTGCTCAGCGACTGATGGTGCAAACCCAATGTGCTAAGTGCTATGCTAGACATAATGTGCTAACTTTGTTAGAAGAAGATAATGTGCATATGCTTGGGATATGTTATTAAATTACTAGCTATATGTTATTAAATTATTGGGTATGGTGACTTAGTGCTTAGCACATTTGCCTTGTACCTCCAGGGTCGGGGGGTCCATTCCCGCCTCCGCCCCGTGTGCACAGAGTTTGCATGTTCTCCCCGTGCTTTGGGGGTTTCCTACAAGACATGCGTTGTAGGCTAATTGGTAAACTGTCCGTAGTGTATGAATGGGTGTGCGAACGGGCGTGTGTGTGTGTGATTGTGCCCTGCGATGGATTGGCACTCTGTCCAGGGTGTCCCTCGTCTCGTACCCCGCATACATATCCCAGTTCCCTGGGATAGGCTCCAGGTTCCCAGCGACCATGTGTAGGATAAGCGGTATGGAAAATGGATGGATGGATGTTATTAAATTAGATTAGCTACCACTTTTAAACCTAGTCAGTTTCTAGGCAATCAAAAATAAATAAATAAACGCGACTGGGCAGCAGATTGGAGCTTTACGTTCCCAGGTAGGCTAGCTAATTCCTTCCATTCCTTACTAACACGTCCAATTATCTTTGTAGGTAAGCAAATTTCTCATATATTTTAATAAGGTCTCTTTGACAAGCTGTCAGTGGCAGCCTCACCCAAGCATGGCCTGGCGCATGCACACCGGAGTACGCGATGGGGCTTGCAGTGACTGTCACATATCAAACTCAGCGGAGCAAATCACGGCAGCTCCATACAGCAAGTGCACAGCTGCAGATGTTTGAATAAAGGGGGGAGCAGCATGGTGTGATTAGGCGTCTTTTCTGCTGCAGATTAGAGTTAACCAGGGTTACCACGTAGCTCTCCATACATAGGTACCTGAAGGTCACGCACAGGCTGAGCAACCTGGTGGAGCGAGAGCAACCTGGAGAAATGCAGTCATCATCATAACAAGCAGTGGGAAAGGCTGGGTTCGGCTCAGAACCATGTCATTTCTTATTTGAGATGTTTTTGTATCGCATGTAATACAGAGTGGCACAAGAAGAGCCAGAAAACTGCTGCTCGTAGCCGCAGGATATCTTTAAACATGCATGCATGACAAGACACAGAAGCTGAAGCCTGAATGCTGGGAATGGAGCATGTTTTATAGGGACACTAACATGCCTGTGAACTTGAGTTAACATAATTAAAATCGCATAATGAGTCGTGTGAATCATTATGCAAATAAATAGATAGGTTTGATGCGAAATGCCACGGAGATGAGCCAGCACTGAAAGTACGCTAAAGTCATCTAGGGTAATCGCTGATGATGATACATAGAAATTAGCCTACTCAGATAGACACTATTTATAAACAGCGATCGAGTGATATAAATACAGGAAAAGTCTCAGACTCAAATCAGCATGGATCAGGTTGTCTATAGTTAAAGCAAAGGCGTTGGTTTGGGATTCTGTGCTCATACACGTTCATACCCGCACACCGAAAGTGGCAGCACAACCTCCCAAACCTCTTTATAACCTCGCCGCTTGTTCCCACTGTTTGTGCTGTAGAGCCAATGGGGTATATGAGATTAAATACGTGTAAATGTCATGGCTCAGCTACTGTACTGCGTACTGTTTATCAGAATCCATCCTCTGAGAAAAAGCCAATGCTGGCACACATACTCAGAAAACACACATGCACACACAATCTCCGTCTATGAATATGAGGAACTATTAGCACACACTCTGCCTTTTTTTTTTTTTTTTTTACAACACTTCTCCACTGTAGAAAACTGGCGGCTAACACCTTTTAATATCTGTCAGTTATTCTAGCGCATGTCTGGCACCATTGGCTGCTCAAACAGGCCAATTCGACGCATCGGTGTGGGTGCATATTCTGCCCTACAAGAGAGTTAAATATGCACGATGAGGGATATTATGGAAATGATGGATACTGGTGAGATTTTATACCTTCTTATTTCATTGATGCAACTGATTCAGCCATACCGGGAACATGCTTTTAAACAAAGCCGCACCGTTCTGACATTAGTATGCTAGATAGCAGCTACATGTGGATACGTCAGATTCCTGGTGTTTTGGGATCAGGAGGAAGGAAGAAGAAAGAAAAAAAAAAAAAGCGCTATTCTCCCAGAATCCCTCAGCGTATTTTCATCTTGTCAATCATTTCAATCTACCTCTGCCAGAAAGGTTAAGAACTGTGGAGGACTATGGAGGGTTTGGCTCTTTTCTCTTTTTTTGCTTAAAAAAAAAAAAAAATCCTCATGCTGAATGTCATCCACTGAACGTTTACGGAGCGTAGCTGTCATCTGCAGTGACATGTTCCCTCTTCCTTCTCTTTCTGCCTCTCCCTTTACTTCAGGCCATGGGTCCATCACTCTAAATCATGCATAGCTGCCAGCGCTCATGGCAGCCATTAAACAGGTTTGGGGTTGTTGTTTTTTTTTTAGCCACAATGGCATGGGTGGAGGTAGCACAGGCTTTTGGCAGCAGAGTGTGTCCACCCAGGGAGGTGAGACAGGGTGGGAGGGAGCACAGGCTCTCTCGGCAGAAGAATGAAACTGCACAGCGTTACTACTTGTGAAACCTGTCAGATGCGAGCTCTTCAGCGTCTGAGAGAGAGCTGCAGCTACAATTCCCATACGGAAAACAATAGACCGACGCTGGAATAATAACGTAAAATCGATGCGAATGCCGAAATGACTCTAGAAGCTTGGTTGCTTCTGGTAAACGCTGATCTGATGAACAGATAATGCACTTTGAATGCGTTCTGCGGTCTAAAATGTGTTCGAGGATTACCGTCTTTACACACTCTCGATATCCAAATGGCCTCTGATTTCAATTATATGTCAAGAGCTTGATATTCATGCCAGAGTTTTTTTCTTTAAAGGATCATTTCTCTCTCTATCAGTCTCAGTCTGTGCTGCCTTTTAAACGCCAGGGTTCAATCGAGGTTCATGGAACCGTGGCATAGACGGCTTACCTAGTCGATTCTTACTTGGGTTTTGGACACATTCATGCATGACGATGCCTCATTTAGACCCATTATACATCATCTCATTCATATGCCAAAGAGCGTCTGGCGTTGAACTACACACAACCCTTTTCTGGGCTAAACGTGGCCTGCCAGACAGAAATAGAGCTGCTTTAAATAGACACTGATGAGAAGAAGGGAAGGAGGCTGTGGGACTAAACATGTTTTCTTCCCTTGCTGCGCCTGTGACGAAGGGTGTGAAAGACACAGAGAGAGAGAGAGAGAGAGAGAGAGAGAGAGAGAGATAGTGGGGTGCCACACACTGCAGCTCGGACTGTCACTCTCTCACTCTCTCGCTCCCCCTCTTTCAAAAATGCACACAAGCACACATTCTTAAACACTCCCTTTCCCAATCCTCAGCTCACACTTTCTCCCCCTGTGTCTCTCTAACACTTTCACTTTCTCCCATCTCAACAATGTGACGGTCTCTATTTCCTGACATGTTTTTTTCGTATTTTTTTTTTTAAATCCTTATCCACACTTTGCAGGTAAACCCTCTTTTCCCCATCTCTTCATGATAATCCACACAAATCATTATGCAAGTGTCTGCAAGAGCTGAGATTTTGCAGTCTGCTGCGCATTTTGTTATTATTGTTGCGAGGAGGTGGATTCGTTCCTGTGGAGGAGATGGCAATAAAGCTGCGTTTGGCTGCGAGATTCTAAGAGGCTTTTGCTACTGCAGAGTCATCGGCCTCCCCTGCACAAAAGGACAGAGATGATGGCGAATAATATTGGCTCACAGCCACTCGGTGAAAAGCCCAAGAACTCCCTTGCCACCGGCATCAACGGTTAGTTCCAGTCTGTATCGCAGCTGTGCACCTTCATCACGGCTCTCCAGGCTGCCCCGGGGACGACTCTGCTGCTGCGACTAGCCCCGATCGGCAAAAAAGTCAATAACAAAACCCAGGTCAATGACAGGGCAAAGATGAGGGTCAAAGGGCAAAAGGGAATGGCGTGAAATCAAACAGCCAGCAGGTGCCGAGTGCTGAGTCCAACACAGAATCGCTTGGCTAAGCAGACTGGATAGGACTTTGAGGTGTTAGTAAAGCGAACATTAATAAACGATGCATTTATCAACACTTCAGAGCCCTCTCACCAAACAACACATCAGTCAGAGGCACATTACCTCAAGGTTAATATTCTTTGAGTGGCTCATGCTTTTAATTACAATCCTAACTAAGTCAAGATCAATTTCATTGATGTTTCGTGTATCGATACTAGCTAATGTGTTGTACCTATTAGTGTACTGAAAACATATGATAATTAAATACTACACGTATATGTATTGATTTCCTCTTGTCTAATCACACCCAATGCCCACGAGACCATCATTACTGCAAAGCACAAGACCTGTATGATGTGTTAAACCTTTACGCCTCCAGCACCATGCACTTATCCTGCTCTTGAGTTCCTGTGAAATCATTGACAACAATATTTTAGATTATTTTTCCCTGCTGCACTTTCAGAATTACGGATGTTTCATAAAAACAAATACATATGGACAGTGCTATCAGAAAAGATGCTATTTTGTATGCTTCCTCTAGGTCCTGTGAACTAAAATCTGAGCCATTAGGCAAAGTGCTGAGTCACTGCTTTTTTCAAACATCAGTGCAACGTTGCCTGAGTGTTTCCGAAACGTACTCCTTCAAACCATCTCGAGACAAAGAACAAAGCTCGATAAAAACTTTGAAACTGCAGCCGAAGATCCGAAACTACTTGATGTAGTGTAGGGAATTTAGTGGTGCTGTGTTAGGAAGTGTCATGTGATGTCGGAAAAGAACTAGAAACTACGTTTCCCATCAGCCACTACACCGTGTCACATGCCTCATTCGCCTGTTTCACATTTAACTCGTTAGCACTGGTGTAGTCACGTTCAGCGCTGCACTGTTGTCTTGCGTTGTTTGTGCGGTCATTATTTATCACGTTACGCTCGTCCTTGGATCATGCAAGTCTTGGGTGGTGTTTTGTTCGATAATTTATTAAATGTTTCACTGAGATTCCGCAATTGCATCCGCCTCTAAGTCAATATCGTGACAGGAAGGCTTACGGTGATAAATGAGATTTAGGCGTTGAGTTGACTATGGGGGAAATCCATTCCTAACCAATTCGAATAACAAATGTATCAAAACTCAATGTACAAATTGAGTTGTTATGGGCTCTTTATCCCTATAATAACAGCACAAACAGCGAACGTCTCGTTTGAAAAAGTCGGAAAATATGTTTTATATGAACACGAATGTTCTACTTTAAACGACTGTATGTTCAGTTGATTAAAATTAGTATCAAACCCCCACAATTTTTAAATCAAGCATATAACAATCATTGCCGCTAACTACATCTGGAACATTAGCATAGCCCATGCTTTTTTTCTAATTCAGTAAAGCATTACTGATATAAAATGTTGACTTTTTTGGATCATTCTAAAACATTCATACAGCACAGAAGGAATATGTGGTAGTGCCTGAGAACAAAACACTACATGTGAGGCCTGAGAGTCCTAACTGAAGAATATTGGCTATCAGGAGAGATTTCATTGATTAGCTGTATTGACGAGGCTAATTCCACTGCTTCCACCGGTTTGGACTTTCCCACACTGTGAAGGACTGTAAAATGAACTCGGATTGTTTTCCTGAACCTTTTTTCAAAAGAACTGCCTGAAATAACGGCCTGAAATTACGACTGAATGAAAGCTGGAGCACTAGATAAAATGGAAAACACATCGAGAGGCCATCAGTAAGTGATAGTGTGTGATTAAATAGATTAAATTAGAATTAAATGGTGCAAATAAATTGAAGCAAAGGTAGTGCAATTAAACACAACCATGGCTACCAGACTAGATCCAGAAGAAGTACCCCTCAACAGTGTTGCAATAAAACTAGCCTATTAAATCATTTGTTTATCGGAAGTAAAGTACCATTGAACAAAGTTAAACATAAGCATAACGAAGGATAGATTATGAGCTATAATTTAGAACACTATATTGTGTATAGGCAAAGATGCATCTCTGATCTCAGGGGTCTCTTCTTAATGCGAAGCATACAGCTGGGGCAATGGAGAAAAAAAAAACCCAGACTATTTTGTGACTAGTGCAGCTGTAGTTTGTCTTTTCATCATAATCAAATTAGACTTAAAAAAAAATTAAAAACTGAGCTAGCAACATAACACAAGTGAACCACATGGAGGACACTAATACTACAGCCACTCACCGACCTCCACCTCTTCAGTCATGCAATGGCGGATCGAGTCTGTGAGGCCGAGGCTGGCAGCGCTGGGAAGAGGGCCAAGCAGTGAAGTCAATGGCACATGGGTGGAGCCACTAGGCAGCTCTGCTGCCCCTTTACCCTGGGTCTGTGCCTCTGTGCCCTTCTGAGGGCCCTGCTCCAGTTCAGGTAACACCTCCTTGATGAAGTCCTCATTGAGGTGCTGCAGCCCCATCTCTACATCTTCATGCGTTTCTTTCTTCATATCCCGCTTGAGTTCCAGAAATTACAGACTAAAGACACCAGGAGCCAGACTGACGCTATTTGTGGGGAATGTAATCGTAAGAGTGAATATATATTTTCCTAGATCCATGTTAATTTAAATACTCCTCGCATGTGATATTCTTCTAATGTGGCGACCAAATTACACACTAATTACAACCAAAAAAAAAGAAATAAACAAACAGTACTTAATACTCTAGTTAAAATAAAAACACTGTAATAATGCATAAAAGAATGCACATTTATAGAAATAAACACCAGAAGTGAACGAGCACATCGGGTGTACGGTACCTTCTCTTGCATACATGGCATAAATTCCTCTCAGTTTAGGCCTGCTGTTCTCCAGTTCTGTCTCAATCTCATCCTGATAGGAGCTGATCTCACCTACAGAGACAAGCACTGCATCTCAATCACAACACAGCCCCTGGCAAACTACACTGTTTCTCTGACTTAACAGGCACACCATAGCATTGTACTCTCCCCATTTTAAAACATGAGCTTACACACATAAGAAATGTCATACTATGAATGCTGTATGGAGCATTTAGGTAAGGTCTACGGGCCGTAATATTTATGCATGGAAAGTTAAGCACGTTCAGAAATGCGATACGCGCCTGCTTAGGTCCATTTGTTTTAAGCAAATTACCCAGGTGCAATTCTCGCCTCCAAGTTTGCCAGCTATTTCTTGATTAGAGTTTGGTTTTCATTCGCATCTGGACCACTGTCTTTAAACATAAGCATTTGCCTTTAACCAGGGATATAATAATAATAATAGCAAAGGGGGGACTAAACCTGGAATGGGGTGTTCAACATGCACATATGGGTGAGATCGGTAAGGTGTCCACATACTTTTGGCCATATAGTCTGATACTATGTAGCATAAAAGCAAGAAACTATTAAAAAAAGACTACTATGATAATATATGAATTAATTAATTACATGTAAATAAATCACATGCATGAATATGAATCACATGAAAATGAATCATATGTAAATGAATCACATGAAAATTAATTACATGTAAATGAATCCCATGCATGAATATGAATCACATGAAAATGAATCATGTGTAAATGAATTACATGAATATGAATCATATGCATGAATATGAATCACATGAAAATGTATCATATGTAAATGAATCACATGAAAATGAATTACATGTAAATGAATCACATGCATGAATTTGAATCACATGTAAATGAATCATGTGTAAATGAATAAATAAAGGCAAAAAAAACGTAAGCATTTGCCTTTAACCAGGGATATAATAATAATAATAGCAAAGGGGGACTAAACCTGGAATGGGGTGTTCAACATGCACATATGGGTGAGATCGGTAAGGTGTCCACATACTTTTGGCCATATAGTCTGATACTATGTAGCATAAAAGCAAGAAACGATTAAAAAAAGACTACTATGATAATATATGAATTAATTAATTACATGTAAATAAATCACATGCATGAATATGAATCACATGAAAATGAATCATATGTAAATGAATCACATGAAAATGAATTACATGTAAATGAATCACATGCATGAATATGAATCACATGAAAATGAATCATATGTAAATGAATCACATGAAAATGAATTACATGTAAATGAATCACATGCATGAATATGAATCACATGAAAATGAATCATGTGTAAATGAATCACATGAATATGAATCATATGCATGAATATGAATCACATGAAAATGTATCATATGTAAATGAATCACATGAAAATGAATTACATGTAAATGAATCACATGCATGAATATGAATCACATGAAAATGAATCATGTGTAAATGAATCACATGTAAATGAATCATATGAAAATGAATAAATAAAGGAAAAAAAAAAAAAACGTAAGCATTTGCCTTTAACCAGGGATATAATAATAATAATAGCAAAGGAGGGACTAAACCTGGAATGGGGTGTTCAACATGCACATATGGGTGAGATCGGTAAGGTGCCCACATACTTTTGGCCATATAGTCTGATACTATGTAGCATAAAAGCAAGAAACGATTAAAAAAAGACTACTATGATAATATATGAAGGAGAAGACAGCAAGAATTGAAATAAAAATCTATTAGGAGAACGCATAGCACATGATCCTCAAAATAGCACTTGATCCAGCGCAGCCTATTATTTTGCCTTTTATTCAGTGTTTTATATTATGCTCCAACAGTTGCTTGTGTGCACACGTTAATGAAGCCAAGCGATACAAAATCTAGGTCATGAAACCGTAATGCATGTGCAGAATGTAGTCTATTTGATCATGATTATATTTTAACTTGCTATTTCGGGTTGAGTTAGGCCAATTTATTAAAACAATGTCGACATTTTTATGAATCTGACACGCTTTCCTTTGAAGAAAGGTGCTTATTAAATAATATTTTCAAATTTATGTATTTAATACAAATACATAAATGGCATTCTATCATTCTTTTTGAGTGACGTGACATATTGTTTTTACATTAAACTGACAGACAGTAGCGCTCGACTTAATACTGCGCCTCACTTGTGCATGAGAAACGCGTGAAAAAGGCCGGAAGTCTGTCATTTATATTTGAGATGAATACCGATGTTTTTATATTAAATCTTCATAGCACACACAACTCTGAATATTGCCCTGAAAACTGATGTCACGTTTTGGGGTTTTTTCTCCACAGTGTTCCGACGGAATAGTAAAATGCCAGTGCAAGCACAGGAATGAAACGGACCACTGACACTGCTCAGAACAGGCTGAAAATACGGCAGACTTCAAAAGACATTCAAACATCTACGTCTTTTTCCAGTTTTATACAAGACAAACCTTGATATTCATCGAGCTTCTTGGCCAGCTCCTGTTCCAGCTGAAATAAACAAATGAATGTTCTATTTGAAAAAAGTTATAAGAGACATGACTGTGACATGACAACGTAAGGGCATAACGTACACCATGAGCTATGCAATACCAACCTGCTGGAGCTTTAACTTCTTTTGACCAGCAATGAAAGAAGGGGGATCACACTCCTCCTCCAGGTCCACACGCATGAACTCATCAATAGTCAAGTGACTGGTGGGCGTGTCCTCAAATTCCGTCAGCCTAAGAAAAAATTACGTATTTATGATAAAATGACAAGCTACCAATCTTCCCAAATGACTTGTTACCTATTCCTACGTGTGCTGCATTTATATTAAAACTATAGCATGGTTTCTGAATATGCGCGACTGATTGGAGAAAGAAAACCCCCTAAACCACAGTGCTATTGGTGCAGGAATGCGGATTAGGTGCAACCTGGCAGCAGTGGCTTTCAGAAAAACTCTAACAATTTCTGCTGCTTTTGGTTTTTGTTCATTTGTCTTTTAAAGTGACTAAGAAATCTAACATTTTATTTATTAATTATTGTTTGCATCCCAAGCTATTCACTCTATTCAACTTTGCTGTATTACCTTCTTAGTCTTAGTTTGGACGTGCTGCAGTGGTCTCTCCTAACTCACTACTCAGATGGCCACACACCACACGGTCAGCTTTCAGACCGCTTTGCCACACTCATTACTAATACTTGGCCGAATACAATAACAGCGGGAGTTAAGTACAACCTAGTGTCTTCAATACTTTGAATTTCTCACCAAATCACCCAAAGTTCCTATAACATTCATTCCTCACTCACTGAACATATCAACATTTGAATATTCTATTATATGTACACGTATAACTTTTATTAATGAGATGCTTTATTATATGTTTCTTATTTTACTCTTTGTTGTACTACAGTCAGTGCTCATGTGGCACCTGCACCACGAAACATTCCTATGTCAGTGGCCAGGCCAAGACCAAAAACATCGGCGTCAGTCAGCTTGAAAGCCAACAAAAAAAAAACAAAAGGGAGCAAATATAAAAAACAGAGTCCTCTCGCTCGCATACATCTTATTACGCATACTCCAAAACGTGCAACAGATAGTCTAAAAGAAAGCACACTCACGGATAAAGCTGAGGCACCTACCTCTTTCTGAGAGTCGCCTCGCATACTTTCACCACGCCAATGACCTCCTTCACCGTGCGGCGGAATTCATGCATGCGGGCCGCCACCAGCAGAGCTGGAAGATTGAAATGTCATTCGTTTCCTATAATAATTCTACTCGTGTAGTAATAAGAGGACATTTCTGAGGGCTGCAGCACCTTTACATGGCAATAATGTAGAGCACATGAACACAAAGGCAAGCCTGCATAAATCTACTTGGTTCTCCTGCCAACGTTCTAGCTCAGTGCCCACAACTGCTTTATGCAGCATTACACAAACACATGAGCCTGAATTCAGTCAGTAAAAGTTTTATTGCCTACTTTAGGCAACTAGCCGACGTTTTCAGAGGCAGAATAACTATTCCGAGAAAGAGAAAATCGGCTTTCGGTGATTGTGACAACAAGCTTTCATTTTAGAAGAGCAAATCCAGTGCATTTTAGACAAAGGTAATATTTTAACATAAGGAATTTTTCATTACTAGAGTATTTACAAAACAAACAATGCGATGACTTTACATGTAACTTGAGGACTGTGAAGCAGGGCTTATTTCATTCGCATGCTGCCAAAACACGCCTTTGTGCTGGTCTATCAGACATCCGACTACCCAACACTTGTGAGAAATCACTGAAAATATAAACGAGAATTCTGTATTTAATGCTTTGGAGAAAAGCTACAAAGCACACCGATTTCTTATGAAATAAAACGTCTTATCTTCTTAATACGTAAAGCTTCTTGCAAAGCTGCACATGAGGCTGTGACTTATAATAATAATAATAATAATAATAATAATAATAATAATAATAATGCATTTTATTTTTAAAAAGTGCCTTTCACGACACTCAAGGTCACAAATACAACCATCAAATACAATTCACAGAACAATAAAAAACAATATTATATATACAATAATACACATGCACATATATATATACATTGTACAATATTATACATGAACTCTATTATGAACTCCTGAACTGTCTTTAATAGTTTTTCACTTCTCTTTCAACGTTTTCTATAGGTTTATGTGTTTCCTTAAAGTGGCAGACAAGAATCCAGAAGTATGTTTCGGCATTAAGTACCGAACACATCAACTGAACCTCAGCACCACCAAAAAAAAAAAAGATTTTAATTGAATTCAGTGGCTAATTATTGTGAAAATCAAGCTTGTTAACTTGCACTGCTCATGACTTATACTCTTCACCTCATACTGACCGGGATATCATTCCTTTATTAGAGCTTCCTTTAGGCGCGTTCTCACTATAAGTCTGTAAATAAAGAATGTACATTTTCTGTTATATTATATTAACATAAATATGATTTACTTTATCATTGTAGATGACCAAATAAGGTTTAATTCGCTTGAAAAAGAAGCGTTGGGTTTATTTTTTTATCATTTTTTAAATTTATTGAAGTGGTGTTGTTATAACAATTCAATGAGCTTTTAACTCTTTTCAGCTTTCCAATGCCTTGCATAGAAACACACACTGCGCAAACACAAAGGAGTGTGATGGAGGTTATAGAACAGCTAACGACTTTCTGCCATTACAACGCGCCTATTATGGTTTTGAAACGTGTCTAATTTTGTTTTAAAGCTCTCATACAATAGGTTTACATGCATCCGAGGTCAAGAAACACTTCAATGTGCTCATAATTTAAACTGCTGCATCATCTCTTTCCCCCCAGTTCAATGATCCGTTGTAAATGATTCATTCTAAACTCCTCCTTTCAGAGAGCATACTCTGCTCTGATTGGTCAGATGTCCCAGTCTGTTGTGATTGGTCTACCTCTGTCAGCGTATTTCAAAAAGGAAACGCCCACTACCGTAACGAGTTTCGATTCCGTCTGTTTGCAAGCAGCCAATGAAGACCAGAGGCGGGGCTTTTAGTTACAAACCTACGTAGGTTAGTACAGGAAGTACGTCTGGGAATTACTAACGAGTCGTTTCAGCTGTTCAGAATCAGTTCCTTATTTTAAGAATCAATTACTCAGTTTGTCGTGCGCTTTGATTTTTGAAACTTTGCTGACTTTTTACATTCATATAACATACTACATGAAAGGTAATATTTGAAAAACCATAATAGGTGCACTTTAAATTTGGCCAAGGGAATAAACTCAACAGGTTTTATAAAGTCGTGATCAGCCCCTGGCTGTTAAAAAAATAATACACCCATTTACACAGCCTCTACCAGCAAACAAAATAACATGGAGTGCCTTTCTGTGGGTCAGTGGCCGGTGACGCGGATGGTGTGGGTAACAGGGTAAAAGCAGTGGGTCATTTACACTGTTGATTGTTTTTATTTTAACCTTGACGTTAACTCTACAACTTTCACTTGAAAAGATCGCCTTTGATATGAGGATCCTCCATCGAAACGTACCATGTTTCCCTGAATACTGTGAATGATGAATGATAAATTCTGATTCTTCAAATGTTGCACAGGCAGATATAGAATGGAAAGTAAGACACTGAAAGACAGAAAATAGACCTAGAGATGTATGGAAATGGTTTGTTTCCTGAACTTCTGTGCTGAGGGCATCTTGCTGGCGGCAGAGTACAGAGCTTAAACGCAGGCCTTCAGATGGATGGCCAAGGGGTTTGTGCAGCAAAACAGGATGTGCAGAGCTTCTAGTTTGGGCGTGTTATGCAACACAGCAACTCGTCGTAGTTCCCAAGCGCGGTATGGATCTGCTTCATGGTTTGGTAAAAACGTTCGATATATCTTGATCACTTGAAACTTAGGTTCTGATTTGTGTGACGAATTTTATATTGCAAACTTTGTTTAGCCTACCTTGTAACCAATCTAATTTGTGGGGTTTTTTTTATTATTATTATTGTTGTTAAAATATTTTCCCATCCTCACTAGTAAACCACTTGATATGGCGTATCATATATTTCAGACACCAAAAGAAGCATTTTATCCTTTCCTCATGAACCTGGCAACAAGGACAACATGTTTTGAACAGTATGAGGAAATGCTAAACATTACAGTGCCTGAGGAAAAATCCACCCTGAACAACTTTCATATTTAATCTTTAGAATTAACCTGTGATCTTCTGTGGCATCCAAGATTTCATTTTTAATGAAATTTTGAGTTGGCCTTTTCAGGATAAACTTATTTCATCCAGATGTTAGTCTAGTTTCACTTTAAAGGGGGAACAACTGCGTAGTTCATTTGAAATTTCTGAGACACCAGATGTTTGTTCTGTCCGTGGGGTATAGTTCTATGTTTTAGGTGTTTACGACCAGTGCTTTTTGAGTAGATTCGTTGAAATGCACATGCTGCCTTTTAAAATACTCACCCTCATCCCAGCGAATAGCACAAAGCCATTTCCTTTGCACAAGCACTTTTTTCATGAGAAACGAGTCAGGTTTTTTCAACTACTACACAAAAATTCCAATATGAACATATTTAATGTGTTCCAGGGTGGACACTTCCTTCACATATATGTAGCAAAATCTGTCACCAGTCCTAGAATCATTCAGTACCTGCGCCACAGAGTCCAGATGGTCTGCGTCCTGTGTGCATCCAATCTCTCTTCATCCTCTGCAGCAGCCTCAGTGCAGTCATGGACACTTCATGGGTTTTCTCTCCAAACTCCAACATGTGTGCAAAGCGTGGAATATACAGACATGGATCTACACACACACACATACACATAAAAACACAAATCAACAATATCAGTACTTCATATTTAGGCTGACAAAAAGTGCTGTAGTCATCCCTAATAAACAACAACACTGTAAGTACTAGTGTATAAAGTCTAGTACGAGCATTTTAAGCAAATTTTCTTAAGCCCTTTTCAGATTGGACAAATTTTACATGGGGATGTGATGTAATGTAATTATTACTGGAGTATATATATATATATATATATATATATATATATATATATATATATATATATATATATATATATATATATATATATATACACTGCTCAAAAAAACTAAAGGGAACACTAAAATAACACACCCTAGATCTGAATGAATGATATAATCTCATTAAATACTCCTTTCTTTACACAGTTGAATGTACTGACAACAAAATCGCACAAAAATTATCAATGGAAATCAAATTTATCAACCCATGGAGGTCTGGATTTGGAGTCACACTCAAAATCAAAGTGGGAAACCACACTACAGGCCGATCCAACTTTGATGTAACGTCCTTAAAACAAGTCAAAATGAGGCTCAGTGGTGTGTGTGGCCTCCACGTGCCTGTATGACCTCCCTACAACGCCTGGGCATGCTCCTGATGAGGTGGCAGACCTGGACTAAAGCATCCGCCAACTCCTGGACAGTCTATGGAGCAACGTGGCGTTGGTGGATGGAGCGAGACATGATGTCCCAAATGTGCTCAATTGGATTCAGGTCCGGGAAACGGGCGGGCCAGTCCATAGCATCAATGCCTTCCTCTTGCAGGAACTGCTGACACACTCCAGCCACACGAGGTCTAGCATTGCATTGCATTAGGAGGAACCCAGGGCCAACTGCACCAGCATATGCTCTCACAAGGGGTCTGAGGATCTAATCTCGGTACCTAATGGCAGTCAGGCTACCTCTGGCGAGCACATGGAGGGCTGTGCGGCCCCCCAAAGAAATGCCACCCCACACCACTACTGACCCACCGCCAAACCGGTCATGCTGGAGGATGTTGCAGACAGCAGAACGTTCTCTACAGCGTCTCCAGACTCTGTCACGTCTGTCACATGTGCTCAGTGTGAACCTGCTTTCATCTGTGAAGAGCACAGGGCGCCAGTGGCGAATTTGCCAATCTTGGTTTTCTCTGGCAAATGCCAAACGTCCTGCACAGTGTTGGGCTGTAAGCACAACCCCCACCTGTGGATGTCATGCCCTCATACCACCCTCATGGAGTCTGTTTCTGACTGTTTGAGCAGACACATGCACATTTGTGGCCTGCTGGAGGTCATTTTGCAGGGCTCTGGCAGTGCTCCCCCTGCTCCTCCTTGCACAAAGGCGGAGGTAGCGGTCCTGCTGCTGGGTTGTTGCCCTCCTACAGCCTCCTCCACATCTCCTGATGTACTGGACTGTCTCCTGGTAGCGCCTCCATGCTCTGGACACTACGCTGACAGACATAGCAAACCTTCTTGCCACAGTTCGCATTGATGTGCCATCCTGGATGAGCTGCACTACCTGAGCCACTTGTGTGGGTTGTAGACTCCATCTCATGCTACCACTAGAGTGAAAGCACCGCCAGCATTCAAAAGTGACCAGAACATCAGCCAGGAAGCAGAGGAACTGAGAAGTGGTCTGTAAACCACTCCTTTATTGGGGGTGTCTTGCTAATTGCCTATAATTGCCACCTGTTGTCTATTCCATTTGCACAACAGCAGGTGAAATTGATTGTCAATCAGTGTTGCTTCCTAAGTGGACAGTTTGATTTCACAGGAGTGTGATTGACTTGGAGTTACATTGTGGTGTTTAATATATATATATATATATATATATATATATATATATATATATATATATATATATACCATGGTAAAAGACTATGCTCCAGGAAGTGCTCTTTTCTATCCTCTCTGGCAGAACTTAAATTAAATTGTACTGTCCGAGTTTAAAACACAGGGCAATCAAATACATACACCGTTTACAGGGACTCGTCAGAGAAGCAATGCTTCTGGAGGTTTTAGGTAAGATATTGAGTTTCCAGCACAGGTATAGGACATCACGTTTCATCACTAGCGCTTGCAGACATCAAACATTAGCAAACAGACATATATCCAGAAATCCCATCCGAATAGACAGTAAGAGTATATTCTATAGCTCCTCTTACAGAGGGTTTTACAGGTCACAGCGGACTCCTCTTGAAGGATCTCCTTGACATAGAATCATTTTGAACTTCAAAATTGCTTCTCTATAGGGAGTTCTCAATGTGGCTTGGCTCTGAGTCACTCTGTGGAAGCAAACATCCCTAACTTCTACCTACTTCAAAGTCCTTGAATTAACTCACTCTGCTGCCCCAGTAAAGTACACGTCACTGCTGTCCTAATAACAGGGAAAGGAGTTCAGCTCACAGAACCAAGCAGGCACTGTCTAAGGAAATAATATATGTACTCCACCTGCACACCAAGGAAAAAAAAAACCACACAAAAATCCCCCAGGACTGCGTATGTCACGAGCCTTGTCTGAGTCATATGGGCAACTTTATACTAAATTATCATATTAATAAACTGAAATCCAACAGTGAGGGGGCTGACCTTTCTGCACCATCTGTATAACAGAGAACTACAGTTTCAGGAGAATTGTTCTCCACATCTACCAGCTCACTGACAACATTTTGTACTGCGATAAGATAAAAATTGAAAGTGGTGACAGGATTTGAACTTCTTTATTTCATGTGGACTTCTGGGATTGTTTGATCTGTATTGCAGGTGACAAATCAGTGTGAACAGACAGAAGGGACTGTAGCGGTAAAAGAAATGGGACGTTTGAGCTGAACAGCCGGAATGTCCTGACAGGAGCAAAAAAAAACACTTATGAGTCTTGTTCAGAGTTGTGAAGAGGAGGCCAGCCGAGATTCAGGCTGAAAGGGAGTCCTGAAAGTCTCACAATTTCTATCGCTACTACTCCAGATCTCACAGAGGCACAGTGTAGCTGGGAAAAGTCTACTCTTTATCTATTAATTATTCAAATCACAAAAAGCGCGCATACCTCTTGCAGTAAGAGCAGAACTGATCTTCAACAAAAACAAATACATTAGCATGCCTGACATTATTATAGTGCTGGATGTAAAACACCAATAAACAGCAAAGTGTATTATATTTCCTGCACATGGACCTAGTTATCATTCTACTCTACTCTACTCTACCCAAAAATAACAACACATTCCTGTTTGTTAAAATGTGCAGATAAGAACATAACATAACTTAACCTTACCTACTAACGTGGTTTTCTCAAATTAGGGATACACCAATCCCATTTTTTCCATGTTTGGAAAAACACTGATATCCAGATTGTTCAGTGTTGAGCAATACCCAGTATGGAGTAAATTCCTGACATCCTGACTGCTCTCTGCAAGCTCATGTTGTTAAATTATTTAAAAGTAGATTATGGTAAAGCTTGATTATGGCAAGAAATTTGTGTCCTACATTCACGTGCATGATCGTGTCAGTCAAAGTCACCTGCATTCATGTCAAACAGATTGGAAATGATTTCAAATCCAATCCGATTTCAAGCCAATACCAATTCTAAGTATAAGATCAGGGCATCTCAATCTAAAATTACCCTAATTAAAATACTGGTTATGTTCAAAAGATTATGCAAGAGATTCTACTAAACATGAGTGTAAACTGTGTAAAATATCCAGGGCGTTGTCCCCTTATGCCTTAGGAAAACAGGAAAAATTGAACGCTATTATTATGCTCCGTATGGATGCACTTTGATTAATCAGATTTATACCACAGTGGTATAAATTTATACCACACATTTATACCACCCCCATTGCAAATCAGGTTTATTGTCAGAATTTACATACTTTCAGCTGTTTGAGACAAATCAAACAAAACCAATTAAAATAGTTCAATACACTGAATGCTTCAAGTGGTTTCCACAAATTCAATTGAAAATGCAATTTATAATGATTTCTCCAGTCTCAAAATTATTCAACCCCCTGAATAGAATCACTCACAACAGCACAAATATGCTAAACAGGTGTTGTCTCAAGCACACCTGATGCAACTAATCAAGGGCTTCATTATCTGCATCAGGTGTGATTGAGCTGGAACACATGAAATACCTGAACTGGATAGGGGTTGAAAATGTATGAAATACCTGGACGGGGCAGAAAAAGGAAGCTTTCAATGGCTGCAAGCAGATTTCTGAGAAGGCAGGTTGTAGAAAAACCCTCGAGTGACTGCAAAAGATCTGCAGCAAGACTTGGTGACATCAGGCACTGAGGTTTCAGTGAGCACAGTAAGGCATGTACTCAATGCAGAAGGTGTCCATGTCAGAACTCCAAGACGTACACCACTACTGACCCAAAAGCACAAGAAAAGTCGGCTCAAAATCATATAAATAACTCACAGACGTTTTGGGATTCTGTTCTGTGGAGCAATGAAACAAAACTGGAGCTTTTCAGCACGATGGATCAGCGGTATATCTGGAGGAAGAAGAATGAAGAAAGAACACTCTGTCCACAGTCAAGCATGGTGGTGGCTCGGCGATGTTCTGGGGCTGCTTTGCATCCTGTGGCACTGGAAACCTGCAGCATGCGGAAGGCAAGATAGATTCAAAGAAGTATCCGGAAATCCTAGGAGAAAACTTCATGCCGTCTGTAAGGAAGCTGAAGCTTGTGCATCATTGGACCTTCCAACAGGACAATGATCCCAAATTCCTCAAATTCCACCAAGGCTTGTTTGCAGAAGAAGTCCTGGAAGATTCTACATGCCATCACAGTCACCTGACTTGAATCCCATAGAAAATCACTGGTGGGATTTGAAGAAGGCGGTCGTAGCATGCTCATGAGGAATGGGCTAAGATTCCTCAGGAACACTGCCAGAAGCCATGCATCTCGTTTGAAGCAGGTCGTAACAGCAAAAGGGTGCTCTACTAAGTACTAAAGATGTCATGAAGCGGTTGAATAATTTTGAAACTGGAGAAATCATTATAAGTTGCATTTTCAGTTGAATTTGTGGAAAACACTTGAAGCATTCGTTGTGTTGAACTATTTCAATTGCTTTTGTTTGATTTGTTCATTGCAAACAGTTGAAAGTCTGTACACTTTGACAATAAACCTGATTTGCGATGAGGGTTGAATCATTTTGATTGCAACTGGTGGGATAACAAGTGTTTATAGCTCGTATAATCTAAGTAATAACAGGAACAATCTTGTTTTGCTGATGTTTCAGAACAGTACATTTTCCTTAATTGATAAAAACATAATTGTTTGCAAATTGCTGTGGATTATAAGAAACAAAGGATGAAAGGTCGTACAGTTACAGGGAAAACAACTTCAGGGTGGTAACAGGAACTCTCATCCACATTACACCATCCTGTTGTTGATCATTTTCCTGTAGCAGCATATCATGTTTTACTCCTGACTTATGTGAGTCTAGTATTCAAACAAGGCTATGAAAAGTGCTACATTTATGAATAACTACAATGGCTCTTATCAATCCAAATAATCATGACCAGTTTGCCTGGTGCACCGCCCTTTCCTGTAGGCTACCGTCGGCGATATAATGACTCCATCCATCCATTTTCCATACTGCTTATCCTACGCAAGCCCACGAGGAGCCTGTCCCAGGGAACTCAGTGCACAGGGCAGGGGACATCCTGGATAGGGTACCAACCCATCACAACCCATACTACAGACAATACACCACGTCTTTGGACTGGAGGACACCGGAATACCTGGAGGAAATCCACAAGGCACACAAGCTCGTTGCGGGACTCGAACCCCCAACACAGGGGGTGCTAGGCAAACATGCTAACCACCTTGTCAGTCTGCTCAGGATTTCGCTGAGAGATTTTGGGGATTGTTGCGGCCAAAAATGCTCGATTTTGCTGCGTGTTTTTTTTCCACTCGAATCTGTGAAATTGCACGAAATTGTTTCGCAGTCTTTCGCAGCGGTGTTTGTTGGTAAATGAGAAGTTTTAGATGTACTCGTGTTGACACACGATGACACACGATGCATCTTGTGCCAAATCTGCGGTAATTTTGAAAAATTACAAGCTCCTCTGAATATTATGGAGTTTGCATGCTTTTGCATTAATGTCTGTAATCGCAAAATCCTGGAGGGACTGCCACATAATGACTCATTATTTTTAAAAGATTGTTATTATTATTTAAATAACAAATAAGTAAATAAATAAATGAAAATACGTGTATGATTTCTTGAGAATGTTTTTGAAGATAAGGGCATGATCTTGTCCCTGACATCCTTGGAGAGCTCTTTGGTCTTGGTCATGGTGGAGAGTTTGGAATCTGATTGATTGATTGCTTCTGTGGACAGGTGTCTTTTATACAGGTAACAAGCTGAGATTAAGAGATTAACTCCCTTTAAGAGTGTGCTCCTAATCTCAGCTCGTTACCTGTATAAAAGACACCTGGGAGCCAGAAATCTTTCTGATTGAGAGGGGGTCAAATACTTATTTCCCTCATTAAAATGCAAATCCATTTATAACATTGTTGACATGCGTTTTTCTGGATTTGTTTGTTGTTATTCTGTCTCTCACTGTTCAAATAAATCTACCATTAAATTATAGACTGATCATTTCTTTGTCAGTGGGCAAACGTACAAAATCAGCAGGGGATCAAATACTTTTTCCCTTCACTGTATAGTAGGCAAAACACATATATCTCGGCTACTATTTAGTAGGTAAGTACGCGGTTTGGGACACAGCCCACGGCTTCAATCAGTCGTCTATTTGCTTGTACAGTATGACAAATAATTAACCGCACTTGAGCGTTCAAGAAATTAAAAATGAAATACTCAAAACTGTATACGGGACCATAACGAAGACAAACTGTATGTCGAAATGTGAAATTCTGGAAGGAACGTCGGACGGCGTGGCGCAGTGACGTAATGCCGTGTGCTGTTAATCGATCCATGTTCCAAAACATGTCAAACGGGAACATGAAAGGAATATCCTAAAAGTGACTCATGTAAACACCTTAATCACAGTATTGTCTAACTCAGAATAAGGTCAATAATTAGATTACTGCTGCCCATGTAAATGTAGTCAGTGACCGTTAAATTGAATTTAATCTACAAGTCTGTCTGGCGAAATATGATATGATGAGATATATGATATGAGATTTGATATATGATATGATATGAGATATGATATGAGATATATATGATATATTATATATGCTATGAGATATATGGTATGATATGAGATATGATGAGATATATATGATATATTATATAGGATATATGATGATATATGAGATATATGATATGATATGAAATATGATATGAGATATGATATGATATATATGATATAGTATATGAGATACATGATATGATATGAGATATATATGATATATTATATATGCTATGAGATATATGGTATGATATGAGATATGATGAGATATATATGATATATTATATAGGATATATGATGATATATGAGATATGATATGATATGAAATATGATATGAGATATGATGAGATATG
The DNA here is from genome assembly GCA_012411365.1 of Ameiurus melas. Taxonomy (NCBI): domain Eukaryota; kingdom Metazoa; phylum Chordata; class Actinopteri; order Siluriformes; family Ictaluridae; genus Ameiurus; species Ameiurus melas. Next base: position 2,560,369 of record CM022779.1, read on the forward strand.
ATATGATATATATGATATAGTATATGAGATATATGATATGATATGAGATATATATGATATATTATATAGGAGATATGATATGAGATATGAGATATGATATGATGTGAGATATATATGATATATTATATATGATATGAGATGATATGAGATATGATATGATATGAGATATATATGATATATTATATAGGAGATATGATATGATGTGAGATATATGATATATTATATATGATATGAGATGATATGAGATATGATATGAGATGAGATATGATATATATGATATAGTATATGAGATATATGATATGATATATATATGATATATTATATAGGAGATATGATATGAGATGATATGAGATATGATATGATATGATGTGAGATAAGATCAGTAAAAGCCGCTTAACCCTAGCCATGTTTGGATAAAGCGCTCCTGATGATCCATTTTGTAACGCCGGGGCCCTCTGTTGGAAAGCCGGGAAAGCGAAGAGGGAACAGGACGGAAGCCCAACCCCCTCTCCCACAGCAAGCTCCGGATTTAACATGGCTCCTGGTTGCGATCGGGCGTCCACAGACCAAACCTGAATGCATTTCCTCATCACCTGGGCTTTGCTCGGCTTTCTAAGGTAACGAATTACAAACTCTACACCAGCACAGTTTCTCTCGGGCTGCTGTTGTTGTGCTCGATCTCTCTCGCTCTGAGTTCCGGCGCCAGTCGGAAGTGTGTTAGTGGAGGAGAGAAGGGAACAGCCAGCTCATCTCTGCGCTCACACTTGGTCCTGTGTTTCCCCACGGCGCGTGTTTCCCCGCATCACTCGGACGTGTCTATAGGATCAATCCGAGCTCGGTTTGGCTGATAGTTACGGTATCTAGCGCACTTCTCCAGTGCACGCAATAACGCCGCGTCTGACTGACTGCATGTCGGGACTTCACAGGCAAGGACCGCAAAGTAAACAATTCGGTGTGTTGTTAAACTCGCCCGGGAGCGACGGTCCGCTTATACCCGGTCCCTGCGGTGCGTTTTCAATAGTTTCAAACTAACTTGTCTTCGGACCTGGAACAAAAACCGGAGCTCCCGAACTGCTTAAATGTGACTCTGTATGTTTGCGGATTTGTTTACGCGTGTGTATATAATGCAGTGTATTCCTGATGGTTTTATTGTTGTTGTTGTTGTTGTTGTTTTTAAAAACCCATAACCCTGGTGTAAGTGGTGACGTGCACCTATATTGTCAACAATCCTGCAAGGGTTAAATGATAAAGGGTTGAATATTATGGCGAGAGAGGGCGGGCGTTTGGGGGTGTGGGCGGAGCCTCGGAGGTGCTGACGTGAGTCGCGTCCGAGAATCTCATTGGTCGGGGCAGAACTGGGCGGGCGCTTTGGCGACACAAAACGAGGTTTACTACACAAATAAGTGAGGGAGCGTTCAGAGAGAGCCTGGAGCAGCTCTCGTTCAGATCAGGACCGGATGTGTGTGTGTTTATCTCAGCAGATGGGTAATGACTGATGACTTGGGAGTGAGGCTGCGAGCTGGCAGCACGATCAACACGGCATGGATGTGGACTTAGTGAAGGCGTGTTTTCTCACCGGTCGAGGACGTGACGAGAGAGGGAACGGCTCTCGGGTTGGATTGATGCATTCACATCATCCTGGTGTTATGGCAGCGCCTGGGCTTCATCTACACTGAGACACGGGCGGGTTAGATCACAGGGCTGCACTCACTACACCTGCCTTTCAGCGACTCCACACCCTCGTGGATTTGCCCGCTGATGCCAACACCCCCGGACTGCCTGTATGGCCGGATCATGAAGTTGTTGACGTTTTTTCTTTTGCTTCCAGAGAGCCTCAAAAGGACTAGGAAAAGTGGGAAGCAGCCGGGCAAGTTGCCAGCATGCTATGAAATCGTGACTTTGTCCTTAAAGAAGAAGATGGCTGCAGAGCTGTACCCTGCCAGCATAAACACCAACCTACCGAACAGTAACAGCACGGCGGTGTCACCTGCCAACAAGAAGACCATCGTCCAAGTGACCCAGACTGCAAGCACTCCGACGGCCACCGCCGCACAGCAGAACATCAACAATAACAACGTCGAAACTGCCAGCTGGCAATCCACTCATCCCACACTCCGAGAGAGGTAAATCCACCCCCAGCAGCTCGGCTGACTTCTTATCACCCGTTCCTGCCTCGCGTTTATGCAGCCTAATAATCGGACCTTTCTAACAACATGATCTATTTTTTCCAGGAACGCTCTGATGTTCAATAACGAACTCATGGCAGATGTTCATTTTATCGTGGGTCGGCCTGGAGAGTCCCAGAAAGTTCCTGCGCACAAGGTGAATGTGGCATACTTGATTCTGGACTGAAAAACGGGCAAAGTATTTTCTGTCTGCGTGATCTAATTCGATATTTTTGTTCTTTCAGTATGTACTGGCGGTGGGGAGTTCTGTGTTCGGTGCTATGTTTTACGGGGATCTCGCCGAGGGCAAATCTGAGATTCATATTCCTGACGTGGAGCCTGCTGCTTTTTTAATCCTGTTAAAGTAAGCCCTTTTAATGAATTTGAAATCCTTCTAGAAAGTTTGCTCTTTGAGCTTAAGTGATAGGCCAGACGATCATTTCTGTAGCTTTGATCAAACCTGTTTCCTTCCAAATCTTCTCCCTGCAGATACCTGTATAGCGATGAGATTGAACTGGAGGCGGACACAGTGCTGGCCACTCTGTATGCTGCCAAGAAGTATATTGTGCCTGCGCTTGCCAAGGCCTGCGTCAACTTTTTGGAGACCAGCCTGGAGGCCAAGAACGCCTGCGTACTGCTGTCTCAGAGCCGGCTTTTTGAGGAGCCAGAGCTCACGCAGCGCTGCTGGGAAGTCATTGATGCCCAGGCTGAGCTGGCTCTCCGCTCAGAAGGTTTCTGTGAAATTGACTTGCAGACCCTGGAGATCATCCTGAAGCGGGAGACACTCAACACCAGGGAGGCTGTGGTCTTCCAGGCTGTCCTGGAATGGGCCGTGGCCGAATGTAAACGACAAGGACTTGGGCCAACAGCTCGCAACAAAAGGTCGGTACTGGGCAAGGTCCTGTATTTGGTGCGCATCCCGACCATGACCCTTGAGGAGTTTGCAGATGGAGCGGCGCAGTCGGACGTGCTGACACTGGAAGAGACTCATGACATTTTTCTCTGGTACACAGCGGCCAATAAGCCCACGTTGGACTTTCCTTTAGCGCAGAGGAAAGGACTGACGCCGCAACGCTGCCACCGCTTCCAGTCCTCGGCTTACCGCAGTAACCAGTGGCGCTACCGTGGACGCTGTGACAGCATCCAGTTTGCCGTGGACAAGCGGATCTTCATCGCTGGGCTCGGCCTGTATGGCTCCAGTGGCGGAAAGGCTGAGTACAGTGTTAAGATTGAACTGAAGCGCCAAGGAGTCATCCTGGCCCAGAATCTGACTAAGTTTGTTTCAGATGGTTCCAGCAGCACCTTCTCAGTGTGGTTTGAGCACCCAGTTCAGGTGGAGCAAGACGCTTTCTACACAGTCAGTGCTGTGCTAGATGGGAATGAGCTCAGCTACTTTGGGCAAGAGGGAATGACAGAAGTGCAGTGTGGGAAAGTGACCTTTCAGTTTCAGTGCTCTTCAGACAGTACGAATGGCACTGGTGTGCAGGGGGGTCAGATCCCAGAGCTGGTCTTCTACGCATGAAAGGTGTGAGGACAGCGATACTGTAGTGCATTCCACCCACTGTATTTAGATGCAATGAACACATGGGGGAGTACAGGGTCCCGAGACACTTTTGCCTTCTTTTCAGTATAGCAGTGGAGGACAATCGAATGACAGCCTGTTTATAAAACAGACTCTTCTCTGACGAAGCTTGAGTGAAAGAATGCTCCTCTGCTTTATTTATTGAGAAAAGTATATTTGATTTTAATTATTGATGCTGCGGCATGCAGACCTATACATGAATATAGAAATAAATAAATCTATATATATAAACAAAGAAATTGATGTATTGCACTCCTGGTGGTGTGTTACCACTAGTGTGTTTGATTTTTTTTGTTGTTTTGTTGTTGTTGTTGTAAATAACCTGAGTCTAATTTGTTTACAGCTTGATGAAATGTCTTGTATTAGTGTGCAGCTTACTAAACTGCAGATCATAAATTTTTGTCACTTAAACTGCTAAGTGGTCACCCTCCTTATTGTTTGACTTGTGTTGTCTAATAACTGGGGCGGGGGGGGGATCACCAGTCAGTACTGAAAGCTGAAAACAGACGCAGACACATTAGCATAAAAGATCTCTGCTGTTTTTGTAGGGTTAAGAAGACAAACACGTGGGTTTTGACACTGGTGTGTATGAAATCCTTGTAAAAAAAACCAAAAAAAAAACACACACACACACAAAAAAACTTCCACAGCAAACCGGAACTGTATTAATAAGATAATGATTGCTGTGTAGTGCAGAAATATCTTCATAGCCCACATTAGGAAACCGTTTTCCTTGCCAGGCTGCAGGGGCAACTGAATAGGCAGATTGTTTGAATTGAGCCCAAAGAATTTGCTGCGCTGTCGTTTGCATTCTAAGTGAGGATTTGGTGAACAGGCAGCAGATGCGAGATGATAAAATGGCAGATTTTTCTGACAGACGAGCAGCTGAATATGAAGTCGGAAACACATGGAAAGCGTTTAATCAGTCTCGTGGCTGAAATTTCACCATGTGCACCATGTTAACATGAAGCTTGATATTTGGACAAAATTTCGCTGTGCTTACTTTGATATAGCTACGGAATAAAAGACATGTTTTTATCTCATCTGTAAGAAGAGAAGCATAGAAAAAAAAAATCTTGTTTCAGAATGATTGTGCGGTGGAACTGAATTGATTTTAGACATGATGGTGCCCCCTATGTACCTCAAGCCAGACTGCAGCTCTGTGTATGTAATCTTTTTAAACAGAAGGGTAATTAATTTTCAGTCATTAGCCTAATATGCTGGAGTTAAAGGAATTGTATAAAGGCCTGTGCAATGATCCATGCCGAGAATATGACTACAACTACAAGTCAGGTTAGTATAACATGTTCCAGGCAGTTAGCAGCAAAAACTCCCTAACATGGACATACAGTATATAGGATTTATCTCTCTGTAAGACTGGATATGTGATTTATTTATTAAAACAACCACCTCCTCTCTAGTGAGTGAAATCAAATCCAACTTTACCGACAGCAGGTGCATTGATGCAGAGTTCTCTGGCCAACAGCAGAAAAGTCTTTCCCAGGATATACACGTTCACCTGAGGAAGATATATGGAGCATATGAGCCTTTACGGACATAATTACCAAGGTTTTAGATAATATACATTTATTTCAGAGATCTAAGTATGCATGACTGTGATCTGAACATGGTAGTGTCTTGTGCAGTGTTCCAATGAATATCATTTACGCTGTAAGTAGGGTCTTTATTGCACTATAGTCCATAATATGCACTCTGTGAAGTATGTTCACTTTCTCTGGCTCTGGTATGTTTAGAGCACTTTGGGCAACGCAGTAAAGTACAGAAGTCAAGCCCTTAGCAGCAGGTCTCTAGTTCGCCTGGCAGGCCCAGCAGGGTGCGGTGCTCTCAAGGCCGGGTGTGGTTGCACTTGCTTGAGATTCATTGCATATTTCATCCTTGCTGTAACCCACCCTTTTAACATCTCTTCACTGCCAGACAGGGTTGAAGGGTCCATACTCCTACGACAGCTGGAGGAGTAAAAATAAGTGCAACACCAGCTGTGTAGCGCTGAAATGCCTCCCCCTGGAACCACTGCCGGGCTATGCCGGGTCGAGTGCACGCAGGACTGATTCGGCAAACAGCCATTTGCTATTACTATTATAGTTTATTTATAGTCTATAAACAAACTGCAATATCAAACAGTTGCTTGCCAAATCAATCCTGTGTGCACCATTCACTGCACAGCCTTAGCAGCAGATGAAATATTGAATTTTTTTGTTTGTTTTTTTAAATACTGCTCCTCGAAAATTGTTTTCTGCTAAAACTCAGGTAAAGCAGTCAACGAGCACTCAACATATGTGGGAGCTTTGTCAATGCTCCCCAGGTGACTACAGTGTGCATGGCTGTCATCAAGAACAGTTTCGATTTCTTTTTGGTTGCAGATTCATTCCATATTCCTTTTTTTAGTGTGATGTCTCGACTACTGTTCTGAAATCCAATATAGAAAGGAAAGCGATTTTGAAAATATAGAAAACATTGGATGTGTGGGGGCATAGATGCAGCAATCTGTCACCCGTCACTATATACACAGATCAATCATAACATGAAAACCACCTGCCTGATATTGTGTAGGTCCCCCTACACATCCCGTTAAGGCATGGACTCCACAAAACCTCTGAAAGTGTGCTGTGGTAGCAGTGCGATGCTCTGGACAGTGTTCTGCTGGGAAACCTTGGTTCCTGGCGTTCATGTGGATGTTATTTTGACACGTTCCACCAAGACGTTAGCAGCAGAACCTTTAAATCCAGTAGGGTGCGAGGTGAGGCCTCCATGGATCAGACTTGTTTGTCCAGCACATCCCAGAGATGCTCGATCGGACTGAGATTTGGGGAATTTGGAGGCCAAGTCAACACCCTGAACTCTTTGTCATGTTCCTCAAAGCATTCCTGAACAGTTTTTGCAGTGTTGCAGGGTGGATTATCCTGCTGAAAGAAGCCACTGACTTTAGGGAATACCGCTGCCATGAAGGAGTTTACAGTACTTGGTCTGCAACAATGTTTAGGTAAGTGGTACGTGTCAAAGTAACATCCACATGAAAACCAGGAACCAAGGTTTCCCAGCAGAACATTGCCCAGAGCATCACACTTTCTACAACGGCTTGCCTTCTTCACATAGTGCACCCTGGTGCCATCTCTTCCCCAGGTAATCGACGAGGACGCACCCGGCCATCCACATGATAAACCAAAACATGATTCGTCAGACCTTCTTCCATTGCTCCATGGTCCAGTTCTGATGCTCACATGCCCATTGTAGAAGCTTTTCCGCAGTGGACAGCAGCTCCATAGCCCCATACGCAACAAGCTGCAATGCACTGTGTGTTCTGACACCTTTCTGTCATAGCCAGCATTAAAGTTTTCAGCAATTTGTGCTATAGTAGGTCTTCTGTGGGACCGGACCAGACGGGCAAGCTTTCGCCTCTTTGGACCAAAAGACCTGCTGTTTTGGAGACGCTCTGACTTAATCGACTAGCCATCACGATTCGGCCTTTGTCCAAATCGCTCAGATCCTTACGCTTGCACATTTTACCTGCTTCCAACACGTCAACTTCAAGAACCGACTGCTCACTTGCTGCCTAATATATCCCACCTCTTATCAGGTTCCATTGTAACAAGATAATCAATGCTCAATGGTCACTTCACCTCTTAGTGGCTGTTGTGTGTGTGTGAAGCAGTACCATTGTCATTTAAATAGCAAGATCTAACTAAAAGTGGTCTTAATAATAAGACAAAAAAAAATTATATGAGAAGATACTTCATAATCTTGTAATGTGCGTAAAAGTACCAGAAGATGTATAAGCTGCATGACTATATACCTGAGTCTAGTCTTATTTTAATTTGGTTCATCAAAGGCTTATAAAAATGTGAACGCCAACCTGTAAGAGATCGCTCAGGTCCAGGAGCATGTCTGCAGATGAATTAAGGAAAAATGTAAAAAATAAAAAAATAAAAAAAACTACTTCAGACATGAGGAGACATGCAGGGCTCTTGATTAAGAGACAGGGCTGACAAGTTTCATTCCTTTCAAATGTCTTCACAGCCTGTCTTTACCCCAGTCATTAATGCAAATCTGTGACAATTAACTGATTTTGTTAAGTGTCACATTAGCTTAAGTTGCAATTTAGTTTAATCGTTTCTAAATCGCCACCGCACCCTCTGAGGCCTGAGGCAAAATTTGATTCTTACAGTGAGGAAGGATTGTTCCTGTCCATCTGCCACGGCTCACCTGACCTGCATACATAAAATCATACATACACCTGTGGCACGTCTCCATGGTGACTAATGCCCTCTAAGGACATTAGGGAGAGATTAGTACCAGTGAAAGCGAAAGGCTAATCCTGTCTTATCGAGAAATAGTGAAGGCGATCGGTCTAAGGGTTGTAATACCGCTGTGATCTTGATAAGGATAACACACTACTTGAGTAGGGTGCTGTTTAGAGCCACAAATGGAACTTTGCATAATGTTTAGGCAAATACAGCGCGTTTGATAACTTTAGATATGACTTCTGCAACCGTGGTGTATGCTAAAGCTGCGTTTAGCTGAGGTTAAGCCATTCTCTTGAATGAGTCCTTCCCAGGCCTCAGGGGCAGGTAGCCTCACCCTGATGTAAACAAATCCAGCTCTCTGCTTCATCACAACAGTTCAGGGACCAGGGTGGGACAGAGATACAAGGCATTGCACGCATATGAGCATGTGCACGTGTGTGATGTAACACTGAGCAGGTGTGCAGCGGAATAATAGAAAGGCTTGTTGGCATTGTGAAACAACTGAAAGGCTTTCCGTAAAAAAAAAGTAAAGCAGTTCTGCTATAGAAAATGAAGCAAACCGGATCTACGGAAGATGATCTTCCTGACTAGAGGCCATCAGTTATACATTATTCTCTACTTTATACTGTAACTCACAGATATTAAAAACAATTTTGATTACATACAATATCTGTTTCAAATAACCTTTCATTTTGACTAGGAATGCCCATTAAAAGATCTATTTTAAGATAGACCAATGCAATTTACCCCAGTCCACGGCTAATACAGAAAGTGTATATATACTGCATATACTTATACACATATACTATACACAATGCGTAAAAAAGTCTACACACAGCTGTTAAAATCTGAATCCAAGATACAGCAAATCTTTTTCCACCCTCCATGTGACATAGCGGCCAACGAAATTCAAGCGAAAAAATAAATAAAATACAAACATTTTAGGGGGAGAAAAAAAGAAAAAAGTTTACAGTAACCTGGTTGCATAAGTATGCACATCCTTCTATAATGGGTCATGTGACTGTGCTCAGAATGAACCGATCACATTCAAACACATGTTCAAAATGAATTATCATACGACTGAAGGTGAAAAGGTATCAACGAGGCTACCAAGAGACCTAGACTAATATTAAAGGAGCAGCAGAAATATCTGGCAAGTACTCATCACTCTCTGCATGTGACAGTTTCTCGTATTGTTCGTATTGTAAGGCCTTTTTTCATGAACAAGCAACATCCAATACCACTTATATTGTGGGTATATATTTGGTGCACAAACAAAAACAAGAATAAATCATTCATTCACATTTTAGACATTTCAATGTTTTACCTGCCCCATTACACCTGATTCTATTTCCGAAGGGTGTAATAATTAGCTAGTGACTGACAGAACACACGGAAGCACTCTGTTCAATGAAGACAAACTGTTACAACAGAATACCACAGACCAAAGGTACAGTGCAGCATAGTTGAAGTCTTGATTCATTCATTTTTTTTTACCAGCATGGTTCAGACAGTGCTTCTGTAGCTGTATTCGTAGGCTTATATTTAATGCGCTGTTTCTAATATGTTTTCGTTTCTATAGTTCAGATACACAGGGACTTCTACAGTGGACCCTCCACATGAATGGATTTCAAAACATGTGTAATTGTCCATTTTTTCAGAAGGAGTTTCCAGTGTCAGCGATTTTTAACAGACGGGTCGAACTGTAACTATGAGTTTTCTGATAGTCAGGACTTTGCCGTTTCTTGGTAAACTCTGGTTGTTGTAACCCTGTCGTGCCTCAGAGAGAAGACCACCGCTGTGATCGTTCCTGAGAGGAAAGAGAGTTCTGAAACTGAGCAGATGGTCTGTGCGCCATAGTTTACTCAACAGCACGCCTTCATATATCATTCGAGGAAAGTACCAGTGTTGTTCAAACTAATCTCTATCTTTTTCCAATTACCACAGACAATAATTTTGACGTTTCCATGGACCGATAGAAGAAAGATAATTACAACGAAAGCCTAAGGGCAGACGGGGCAGTCAATGAATTGTTAAAAGACTTTATCATACAGCACTCATATATCCATCAAAGTCATTGGTAAATTAAGCTCTAAATCTAGTTTCGTCTACTCTAAAAAGAAAGAATTGGCTGTTATGGATTATCAACATAGTCAACGTGGATCAAATTATACATGGAAGTGTTTCGTTTTCCACCCGATTGCACATGGACGCAACAAAATGTTAGGAATTGCTATTGTAATGCTACAGCACAGGTGTCAATCAAACTCGGGGCCTGTAGGCTAAACACGCCCCAGTGCCTCGTTTCATTTAGCCTGCTCAAACTTGCAAATAAAATCATATTGGAACATTTTCACATTATCTAGAACTTACACCAGACCCACAGGGTAGTGAACACCAATGTGGGCTCACGTTTCATGGGGATGAAATGCTGGTAAACGAAAAATAAGCGCCTATCTGCAGCATTTGATGCAAGTCAGATCTTGAGCTAATAAAAGATTCAAAGGTGTTGGCCTTTAGTGCGATTCAATGGCCGACTCAAAATTCCAAATTGTATCATTCTGTGTAGAGACCAAAAAAGTTTGAGGGCATGAAAGACAGGTTACACTATGGCCAAAAGTTTGTGGATGCCTGACCATCACACCCATATGTGCTTGTTCCCACCCACTGGCACTGGCGTTTTCTCAGCATTCCAGTTCATCCAACACAGTGGTGTTCAGTAGGGGTTGAGGTCAGGGCTCTGTGCAGGCCGTTCAAGTTCTTCCACTCCAAACTTGGCAAGACTTCGGTCGGTCTTCACAGACTTCACTTTGTACAGGGGCATTGTCATTCTAGAATATGTTTGGGCCTCTTTGTTGCAGTTCAGGGAAATTGTAATGCTACAACATACAAAGACATTCTAGACAACTGTGTTCTTCCAGCTTTGTAGAAACAGTCTGATGAAGAACCACATATAGATGTGATGGTCAGGTGTCCACATACTTTTGGCCATATAGTGTATGTTTTTAGCAAAATAAGCCCTTGTGAGATTTTAAATCTCTTTTTATTGTTATATATTTTCAGTGATATATATTTTGTAGTCAGTTTAACAAATATCATTAGCTAAGGCCTAATAGCACGTAGGCCTACAGAATAGTTTCCAGTAGCCCTTCTTTTTTCTAGAAACATCCTATTTTACTCTCAGAAACTAGATTATTGATGTTATTTAATAGAATATATAAATTGTTCCAAAATGAATAGCCTTTTGCACAGAATTGCACAGAAAATGCTGATGTGGTCTGGGCAGAATTTGAGTTTGATACCCCTGTGTTACAGGGTTTGTAAGTTTGATAAAAAAAAAAAAAAATACACAAGAGCAGCTTGGGTAGGACATCAGCTGTGTCTCTACTACCATACAACTGCTATAAAGTAGAAAAACCGTACGCCAAAGGAGTAGTATAACCGAATTCTCAGTATTCTTACAACAGTAGGTGAGAAATACCCCGATGTTTCAGCCGAGGTTATACACGAGGGAACCAACGCACACTGCGCTATACTATAAGGCAACGAGACTGGCATGGAAGACCTGTCAAAATAAAATAAAAAATGCCGGCATGTTAGCTGTTTTCAAGTGTAAGTGCTATAGGTATTCAACGTTGTTCCCGTACTCGTCTAACAACACCTGAGTAAATTGTTAACCTGTCGAAGGTCACATGGCAATTCCAGCAGGGAAGATGTAGTATGTCATAGTACACGCATATACTGATCGGTAGCCTAAGTACTGCATCAACGGTCGAGCGGTAGGTACTGAATCGAATGCAGTAGGTACTGTCACAATATGAGATTTCGGGCGCACAGATTCTCTCATGTCTCGTTAATTAGTAGGTTTCAGTTCAGTAGATTATCAGTTCAGTAGATTATCACTATAGATGCAGCGTTTAGGTTGAAACGCAGTTTGAGTGGTGTATCCAGTTCCTGGTGTTGATTCTGATGATAAACGGATGCACGTGAACCTCTTGCTCGAAACATGGTAGCTACGAATCCAATTATGCTCATGAAATACGATTCGAATGAAAAATCAAAACGACGACATGAATAAGGATACGAGGAGTGCCCTCTGTCCGGCACACCAGATAGAGGCAGGCAGCTATGATGTGGGCCATCTTGCGCCCTCTTGTCAGATGCTTGCTCACCACCATCTTGAAGAAGTTGAAGGCTGTGTCAAGGCAGTGCTGGTTCAGCTGCAGCTGGCTGCCCAGGCTGTGTATTTGCCGTTTCCCTAGAGACAGGACACACGCGTGTACATGAGTTTAGTCAAACACAGGAGTGTGCACACACACATACACATTGACGCATGACTTCACATGCAGGTGTTTAGTTTTCCAGTAGCACTGATGTCATGAGAATGGCGCACATCTAGACAGGCTCCCTGAGCTTCTCTGGGCGGAGAGACAGCTGTTTTAGTCCCTGGAGTGAGACCATCTGCAACCTTGTCTCATTTCTCTCAAGATATTCACGCGATTGCTCTCACACTCACCACACCAGGCTGTAATTCATTTGACATGTCTAACATAGCAGTCTACAGTGATCCCACAGTATGGTGGTGTGTGTGTGTTTAGTTTATTGAAATTAGCATTTAAACGTATGGTGCACAATCTGGCCAGTAATTCGATTTTCGTATGCTTCTTCCAAAAAAAAACAAAAAAAAAAAGCACATAAGCACTGTGGTGCTAGGCCTCTGAAGCATCTGTCCCTGGTAGTAGGAACCAGGTATCATACTCGAGCTTTAAAGCAGATGTGAAATAGACAGAGACAGATGAAGAGGTGGAATTCATGCCTCAGCTCCCCAGTGTAGCGTCAACGTGCCAAACACCAAAAATAACCCAGAATGCTCTGAAGAGCGTAATCCCTCTATTCTGCAGCCTCTGTTTGCTGACCCCATCCTCTTATGTGTTCACACTTCTCGGGCCAGCCAGAGCACTGAGTGATTTTCATGCTGCACGTGCCACAGGATTAGCGGACTCGACCGCTGCAACCTGGACACATGTGAATGTAGCAGGAGGATTACATCACCACAATGGAGTATATTTGGATTTCTGTCTGGACCCTGGCCATTGCTCTCTCTCTCTCTCTCTCTCTCTCTCTCTCTCTCTCTCGCGCGCGCGCGCTCTCGCTCTGACGTTCTAAGTGGAACAAAATTCTCAGTCTTTCAACTAAATATAACTTAAATCTTATGTAATAAATAGCAGCTGTGAATTTAGCATGCACCTGGGGGAAAGAATTAAAAGGTTTTCATTAATATTTGAATGCCTTAGAAAAGCCCAGTCAATATGTATGTTTACATAAATACCTTTCTACCACATTCAAAGTCTTTTCTGAAGCACTCCAGCGTATATTTTGCTGTCCTGTTGGAAGGTGAACCTCTGCCCAAGTCTTGCAGACAGGAACAGGTTTTCTACTAGGATTGTATTGTATTTGGCTTAATCCAAATACAGGCCCTGTTTAAGAAAAGGGCACAATGGGGATGGTGTTCTCAGGGTGATGGGCAGTGTTTGGTTTCCAAGGACAAAAAGTTCAATTTTGTCTCATCAGACCAGAGAACCTTTTTTTGTGTGTGTCCAACACACCATTTGGCAAACTCAAATTCGGATTCTTCTTCTTTTTTTAATAATAGCTTTCCTTTCACTATTCTCCCATCAAGCCCAGCTTTGTGGCGTGTCTGGACTATGGTTGTTCCGTTAACTGCTTCTCCCATCTGAGCTGTGGATCTCTCCAGCTCCTGCAGAGTTACCCTTGACCTCTTGGTTGCTTCTCTGACTGATGTCCTCCTTACCTGCTCAATGACTTTTGGTGAATGGCCTACCCAAGGTCATGGTTGTGCCATATTCTTTACATTTTTTTCATAATGGATTAAATGCTGATGTTTTTATAGCCAAAATCAGATGTAGATGTATTTGTATTGAAATCATGTGACACT